>CAUYRH010070450.1:0-17400 GCA_963574655.1 Perodicticus potto
CGGCTGCAACCAAAAAATGGCCGGGCGTTATTGTGGCGGGGGCCTGTAGTCCCAGCTACTTGGGAGGCGGAGGCAGGAGACTGGCTTGAGCCCAGGAATTGGAGGTTGCTGTGAGCTGTGATGCCACAGCACTCTATCCAGAGTGACAGCTTGAGGCTCTGTCTCAAAAAAAACAAAACAAAAAATAAATAACAGAAAAATAGTCAGGCGTTGTGGCAGGTGCCTGTAGTCCCAGCTGAGGCAAGAGAATCGCCTAAGCCCAGGAGTTGGAGGTTGCTGTGAGCTGTGTGACGCCACTGCACTCGACCGAGGGCGATAAAGTGAAAAAAATAAAAAATAAAAAAGCTCTAGAATTAGTTGAGGACTTCTGCTGGGCTCTGGTATTTCATATTCCTCCTCAATGCAGCCAGCATCACTCCTGGACTATTCACGTGCCGCACTAGAGATTGTGCTTTCAGAAAGTTCTATTACCGCGTTGGGTTCCAAGGTTTAGTCAGTTTGCCGGTACAGTCATGCACTGCTTAGTGACAGGGACACGCTCCGAGCAGTGAGTCATCAGGCAATGTCCTAGTGCACACATCACGGAGTGCACTTCCACAGACTTGGATGGCATAGCCCACGGCACAACTGGGATGTGCGGTGCCTGTTGCTGTGAAGCAGCTGCAAACCTGTCTGACCTATCCCTATACCGAACTCTGTAGGCAACTGTAACAAATCTCTAGGCCATAGTTTTTCAGCTCCATTATGGTCTTTCAGGATCACTGTTAGATGTTGGATCTGTTGCTGACCAAAATGTTACAGGACACAGGGCACTTCTTTTTTAGAGACAGAGTCTCAGTCTCACTTTGTCCCCGTCGGTACAGTGCTGTGGCGTCACAGCTCACAGCAACCTCCAACTCTTGGGCTTAGGCGATTCTCTTGCCTCAGTCTCCCGAGTAGCTGGGACCACAGGCGCCTGCCACAACGCCCGGCTATTTTTTGCTGCAGTTTGGCCAGGGCAGGATTTGAATCCACCACCCTTGGTATATGGAGCTGGCGTCCTACCCACTAAGCCACAGGCACCACCCCAACCCATGGATCTCTTTATGAAGACGTCTCTTGAATTAGCAACCATTTACACTAAGGCAGGGTGCAGGGGTCTGAGGTCCTTTCAAGAAGAAATTAATGGCAAAGTGTCAGGACAACCCTCTCACTTCCATTGAACAAAGAGGTGGTTTTAAATGTCTAGAAAACATCCAAGCAAGTTTATACTAGATGGTCTTCCTGACTCTGCAGCTTTGTGGGGTTAAGCACGCCACCTCTTTCATACTCAAAAGAAATAAAGGATGTGCCATCAAAGCACTTCTAGGCTGCTAGGTGATATTAGGCGCAAAGTTTTATTTTAAACATTTTATACCTACTTCTGCTTTTTACCCCTCTAAAATAACAGCATCTTCTTCAAAGCGATTGAGACAAACTGAAGTTGCAACACGTTTTGCATTTTTTTATTACTTTTTTTTTTTTTTTTTTTTTGCTGTTTTTAGCCGGAGCTGGGTTTGAACCCACCACCTCCGGCATATGGGGCCCGAGCCCTACTCCTTTGAGCCACAGGCGCCACCCACATTTTGCATTTTTAATCAACAAATGCCAAGCTCTACCAATCACTGGGGCTTTACTGTGCTGTTTCCCAGAGTCCAGATCTCTTTGTTATTGGCGACTGTCACTCCCCATGACAACCAAGGAGAAGTGGAGTAGAGATACAATCCTGTGTGCCAGCGTTTCTTGATCAGACACTTCTTGCAAAATGGAGAGCGGTGCCGGTTGCCTGTGGATGACTAATGTGGTGCTCCAGCGGTGTCAGCCGTGACAGAGTCGCCACTGCTCCACTGAGAAGCACCCAGGACACAAGCTGAGGCAGGCTGCTCCGTAGACGGCCTCTGATCCTCAACCCTGGCTCCCCTCCCACTTGGCTCTGCATCAGGGAGCAGTAGAATCATTTCCATTCTTTCTTGGGCTGTTCCATTTTCTCTTGGCTGCTTTCCTCCTCCCAGGGGGATTGTTTTCTCTTGACTGTCAAAGAGTAATGCTTTTTTTTTTTTTGAGACAGACCCTCAAGCTGTCACCCTGGATAGAGTGCGGTGGCATCACAGCTCACAGCAACCTCCAATTCCTGGGCTCAAGCGAGTCTCCTGCCTCTGCCTCCCAAGTAGCTGGGACTACAGGCACCCGTCACAACGCCTGGCTATTTTTTGGTTGCAGCCATCATTGTTGTTTGGCGGGCCCGGGCTGGATTCGAACCCGCCAGCTCAGGTGTACGTGGCTGGCGCCTTAGCTCGTTGAGCCACAGGCACCGAGCTGAAATGAGGGAACATTCTTAGGGACCCAATCAGAACCGAGATATCTGAGTCTGAAGATGATCGGGTTGAAGAGTTGATCCTGTAGAAGACAGCTCCCCCAAAGTCAAAGAATCACTCAGACACATACAAACTCTTTTTTTTAGACAAGAGTCTCACTTTTTTGCTCTCCATAGAGTGCAGTGGCATCACAGCTCACAGCAACCTCAAACTCTTGGGCTTAAGTGATTTTCTTGCCACAGCCTCCCAAGTAGCTGGGACTACAGGCGCCCACCACAATGCCGGCTATTTTTAGGGACGGGGTCTTGCTCTGGCTCAGGCTGGTCTCCAACTCGTGAGCTCAGGCAGTCCACCTGCCTCGGCCTCCCAGAGTGCCAGGATTACAGGTGTGAGCCACCTCGCCCAGCCCTACATACAAACTTTTATACAAAGGAAACCAATGTTAAGTTGATTTCATCTAACAAAGGAATAATAAGTTCTAGTAAATAAAAAGGGAAGAAAACATAAGGAAAAACTTGGGGCAGTTTTTAAAAATATAGTCTTTCTCATTTCTCAAGTAAGCTACTGTAGCTGGCAGCTAGTAAAGAGTCCTGTCAGGCTGTTGTGGCCTATGGCAGCTGGATAGGTCAGCAGGGAAGATGATTGCAGTTACTTACAGATGCTCTGGAAACTCAAGAATTTACTTTTCAGTTATATGTGACAGGCTGTCTCCGTAATATCTGTCAGTGTCTGTGTTAATGCTTACTCTATCCTAGTTTTTCCAGGTTTTTCATTATTTCCTTACCAGTGTATCTGAGTGCCCCCCTTTTGGTTAAACTCTCCATCCAGGTTGACCATGAGGGCTTCACTTTTCTCATATAATTTCATTAGTTGAATGTCATTTTGAAGTAAAGGCTGTGTAGCAACGTTTAAGTGCCTGGGTATTAGACAGTAGAGGAGGAGGAGAAAATAATAATAATGTTGAACATCCTAAGAAATATGTGGACCATGCTTTATGTCTGACTTTTTAGTTTGCTTAAGACTAACCAAGAGAATAATTCCCAAGCATTAGCTTGGTCACATTTAGTTAACCAAGGTTTTTTTTTTTTTGGCCGAGGCTGGGTTTGAACTGGCCATCTCTGGCATATGGGACCGGCGCCCCACTCCTTTCAGCCACAGGCGCTGCCATGGTTTTTTTTTTTTTAATTGATTGATTGTTCTACTTTTTCTTCTCTGTCAAAAATATTTCTCCAGTCATTAAAAGATGAATGAACTATTTTACAAATTCTCACTGGGCTGGCCAATAAATAATTATGGATGGTTCTATTATCTGGGTCTCTTTTAGCCAATATATGAAAATTTATTGGGCTTCTTAAGTTTGAGCTGTTAAATTTGCTTTGTGAGCCATAGTCCAGATCACCTATGTTCATTTAGAAACCCCTAGCCAGGGTAGAAGTTTTTGTATAAGCCATTGAGATCCATTTTCTTGTAATCTTTTTTGGTAAGGTTGCATTTTAGTGTTTTAATTAGACGCAGTGCCTGAGGTTTTTCTTTTGAGAGCTTGAAAACCTGGATGACCAATTTACTTGTGGCACAAACACCAAAAAACCATTAATATTGAGGAGAAGAAGTGAGAGAAGAGGCAGTACATAGTAAAGTTGTTGTTCTGTCCCGAGTCTTGATTCGAAGGTGTTGGGGCAAGCTATACTTTTAGGAGTCATCATCTTCTGGAGTATTTTATTTTATTTTAGTTTTATTTTTTTTGTAGAGACAGAGTCTCACTTTATCGCCCTCAGTGGAGTGCCGAGGCATCACATAGTTCACAGCAACCTCCAACTCTTGGGCTTAGGCAATTCTCCTGCCTCAGCCTCCTGAGTAGCTGGGACTACAGGCACCCGCCACGATGCCCGGCAATTTTTTTTGTTGCAGTTTGGCTGGGGCTGGGTATGAACCTGCCACCCTTAGTATATGGAGCCGGCGCCCTCCTCACTGAGCCATAGGTGCTGCCCTGGAGTATTTTATTTTATTTTACTTTATTTCTTTACTTATTTTTGTATTTTATATATATATATATATATATATATTATATATATATAAAATATATATATATATAATACACACACACACACACACACACATATACACACACATATATATTTAGAGATGGAATCTTGCTGTGTCGCCCAGGATTGTCTTGAACTCCTAAGATAAGTGATCCCCAATTAACTGGGACTACGTAGTGCGACCATTACACCCTGCTTCCTTGAGGCCTTGTAATAAGACCTGCAGTCTACCTGCTTAGAGGATTCTTGAATATATGTAAACTGTGTCCTGGTGCCTGCAAGTTAGATGTTAGTTGTGAACATCTGACAGGTTTATTCGAGGCCTTTCTG
Source organism: Perodicticus potto (assembly GCA_963574655.1). Classification (NCBI taxonomy): domain Eukaryota; kingdom Metazoa; phylum Chordata; class Mammalia; order Primates; family Lorisidae; genus Perodicticus; species Perodicticus potto. The sequence continues at coordinate 4,706 of CAUYRH010070450.1, forward strand.
AGGCTGACTTCGATGAGTGGCTTTTCCATCAAACTATTTGCTGCATTAGATTATGTGAGGGTGTGTGCAGGGGTATTTTTTTTGAAAGGTAGCTTGCAGCTATCAGTCATACAACACAGGACACCTGACAGTGTACATGGTGTTAGTTGATGGTACTCGGCAAGAACAGGGTGTGATTGGTTAAGACTGTTAGGGGCCTTGCTAATCCATTGAGCATCTGCAGGTTTGAGGTGTTGCTCACTTTGTCTTGATGGCAGAAATAAGACTTTACATCAAGGATAGCAGAACTCATTCTGGATACTTGGACTGTTTTAGCATTGGCCTTTTAACAAAGGAAAACTCCAGTCAACTAGAAAAACTATTTATAAACTGTTAGTAGTAATCATTTGGCACATAACATTTCAGTCAACAATGGACCATATATATGATGCTGGTCATGGGGAGTCAGCCATTGTGATGTCCTAGTGCAACACAAGGCATTAGAGGTGTGAGCCACTGTGCCAGGCCTTAGGCTGTGATTTTCATGGTGGTAAAATTACCTAACCATGTACTTCCTGAGAATGTTGTCGAGAGATGCCTGACTACATATCTAATGAAATCTAAGTGGGAACCTAGAACCTTCCCTACATTGTAATTTCTTCTGGCTTGTGACAATTGAAGATAAGGCAATTCTTAGGAATACTTTTGAGTTTAAGATTTCCCCACCAAAGTGTAGTGGCTGTAATCCTAGCACTCTGGGAGGCCAAGACAGGTGAATTGCCTGAGCTCAGGAGTTCAAGACCAGTCTGAGCAAAAGCAAGATCCAGTCTCTAAAAATAGCTGGGCTTTGTGGCAGGCACATGTAGTCCCAGGTACTGGGGAGACTGAGCCAAGAGCCCATAGCTGTGAGCTATATCACCATGGCACTCTACCCAGAGTGACAAAGTGAGACTCTATCGCCAAAAAAAAAAAAAAAAAAAAAAAACAACAAAAAAACCCCAAACCAAATAAACAAACAAAAAACCCCCAATTCTCCCCCACCCCCAATATTTTTTGTAAAGCCTGAATCATTGTACCTGTCATTTTTCTTAGTGGTGGTAGCTTTTTGTTGTGTATGTCTATGTTTGTACATGTATTAAATATCAAATATGAATATAGTTTTGGGTGAAACAAAGCCATTTTGAGAGAGTTAAGTAAATTAAAGAGAAAAATGAAGAGCTGTACAAGCCACAGAAGTGGATTTCTTCATAATCTTTAATCTTGAAATTGGCATTCTTTTCAGAAGTCTGATTTCCTCTAAGTCATATAATTAATTTTTAATGTTTTAATTGCATAACCACAAAAGATAGAAAACTATTCTTATAATGAGATACACTCAAAAGATTATCTACTGTTAATTCAGAAATTTATTATGGAACATCTAGTGAGATGACTATCTTAGTAGAATGAGCTATTGTAACAGTGCTTATACCAATACTTAAAAGTCACATTGTGTCAATATAAAGTATACCTTGATTATTTAAAGCATATGCATCATTATTGAGTTACTCATTAGGACGTATCATCAAAGCAAAACAAAATGAGACGAGTTTAGATTTATGATAGTCAAGTTTTTTTTTAAAGGGAAAGGAATTAAAGTATCTTAATTTAGATAGGAAGCAAAAGTCTTGTGTGTGTGCAGGGCTGGTGTCTGGCAGCTATAGCAGATAAGCAATCTGTTTAAACATCAGCTGTGGGTTGAGAGAAATGTTAATGCTGGACATTGGGTGTATTTCTAAGTTCTAAAACATAACCTTGTCTTTTGTGCATAAGTGAGTAGAAAAGTACAGTCAGGGTTGCTACACTAACTTGTTAAGGAAGAAGACACCTCATTTAGTTTTGAGACATTTTAGTCAATTTGGTTGAGTTATTTGAAATATAGAGCACATAAAATATGCCTAATTATTTTAGAAGACTTTCTTTAAGGTCAGAGAATAAATATTTATAGTTACCAATGGCTGTTTGGGCAACTGCAAAGGTATTGAGAGGGAAAAGAGATCTAGCAGTTCATTATTTGGAATTTAAAGCAAGAAATTAAGAAAGGAAAAAAAAGATTTTTCAGAAGTGTTGAATCTTTTTCATCATTTAAAACTTTTTCTTTGACTTCAAAATAAAATATTGGCATATTAAATAAAAATGTGTATGTCATCTTCAGTTTAGGAAACTGATAAATTAAGTATTTCCTTAATAAGGAGACAAAAGTACATATTTCTCTTTGACTGTTTTACCTCATGTAGTCTCAACCATTTATATTAGTTATTACCTTTAGCCAAAAATTAATTTGGTTTCCTCTAGACACAAGAAAGACTAGAAGGTGAATGAGGAAGAGCATCTAGCTGTCTGTTGGAGCACCTTAGATATTCCTTTTTTAATTATTTAAAATGGCAAAAATGAATGTGTATATATTAACATCATCTGGAAGCATTTACGTATCCCTAATAGTCATCATATTATGCAACGTGAAAATGAGAGTAACGGTGAATAGAAATTGCTTAGTGACCAGTGTGTTTTTCTTTCTCTTAAGAAATTATGCAAATATTCCAAAATTTTTAATATTTTTCTAAGATTTGAAAGGTAATTAAGGGTCTGGGAATTATCTTTTAATTACTCAGTGAGTCTGTATGGCATGTAACTTTATAAGAATCTTTCATCTATCATAATTTTATTTAGTTGAATACATAATTTTATAATTTTATGATCTTTAATGAAGTGTTACTAGCTATCTGGCCAAAAATAATAAAAGTTATTTAAGAAATCAAGATAATTAGGCTGTTCCTTGGATATGTGTAAACAAGAACATATTGCTAACATTTTTAGGTGGCAGTAAAATCACAGGGCAGTTTTTAAATTAAAATTGTTAAATCTATGTATATTAATCAGTCATCTTGATTAGAAATATATATGGATTTTTTTTTCTTGTATAATTAAATATCATATATTACATTTTTGCCAGTAATCCCAGCAAACTGGGATAAACTGATATGTGAGGATTGCTTGATCCCAAGAGTTTAGGACCAACTTGGGCAACATAGTAAGACTCGGTCTCTACAAGTAACATTTACAAAGTTAGCCTGGTGTGGTTGTGGGTATCTGTAATTCCAGCTACTCAGGAGGCTGCAGCAGGATCACTTGAGCCCAGGAGTTTGAGGCTGGACTGAGCTGTAATGAACCCTCTACCCTCCAGCCTGGGTGACAGAAAAAAAATTATTTTGAGTTATTTGAAAGGATTTTTGCTTTTTATCATGTACCTGAGGTCATTAATTCAACCCATAGTTGAAATATTTTCCTCTTTAGTTACAATTTTAATTTAAAAGAAAAAGTTTCTTAAAGAACCAAACATATTTTAAACATAAATAGCAGAAAATGAGTAAAAACCTTTTTCTTATTTTGCATTAATATAATATTTACTACATTAATATTGTTTCAAAAGGCAAGTTGGAAGTAGTATTTCATTTCATTGCATATTGATAAGTGCTTATAATCTGATTTAATAATTTCCTCAGATTAAAAAGGCTTATCAGTTTATTTGCCTAAAAATTCATATTAATGGGTGGCGCCTGTAGCTCATCGAGTAGGGCGCTGGCCCCATATACTGAAGGTGGCGGGTTCAAACCCGGCCTCGGCCAAACTGCAAAACAGAAAAATAGCCGGGCCATGTGGCCGGCGCCTGTAGTCCCAGCTACTGGGGAGGCTTAGGCAAGAGAATCGTCTAAGCCCAGGCATTGGAGGTTGCTGTGAGCTATGTGACGCCACAGCACTCTACCGAGGGCGATAAAGTGAGACTCAGTCTCTACAAAAAAAAAAAAAAAAAATTCATATTAATAACACAGAAAATGCATATTTACTAGTTAGAGAAACTAGTTATGATAGCAGCAAATATAAGGCAGCAACAGAGGCACTGGTTTTTATTGAGTATGTAACTAAAGAAGCAAGTTTTGCAAACATTACTTATCTTCTCTTGCTGGAATGCTTATATGAAAGAATATATAGATCTTGGTATAACTTCCTTAGTTGTCACAATTGGTATTTTATTCTGCTTCCTCTGCAGAGGACTGTCTGTTACATGTGATCTGAGTCCTGTACACGTATTTTGACAAGCATAGGACAAGTGTTTTGATACTACTAGGTCCTTCCCACCAGTGGTGATGTTGTTTGTCAATGTCTGGCTCTAACAAAACTGAGCAGTTGGGTATGACCTCACTAATGATTCTCTCTGGCTATTTTAGCGGTTTGCTGCTGTGATCATGAGAATAAGAGAGCCACGGACCACGGCACTGATTTTCAGTTCTGGGAAGATGGTGTGCACAGGAGCCAAGAGGTAGTAACATGTTTTTGTTACTTATTATTAAAATGGTTGATTCTAATCACTTAAGACAGCAGTGACTTTATTCTCTTAAAGTCAGACATGAGTTTTGCACTTGGATTACAATGCTTTTTAATCCATACAATTCATTTGCATTTTGTATATATATATTTGATATAATACAACATCAGAACTATTTTTTTTTTTTGTTTTTTTGAGACAGTCTATCCCTATGTTGCCCTCAGTAGAGTGCCATTGCGTCACAGCTCACAGCAACCTCAAACTCTTGAGCATAAGCGATTCTCTTGCCTCAGCCTCCCAAGTAACTGGGACTATAGGCGCCTGCTACAATACCTGGCTATTTTTGTTGTTGTTTAGCAGGCCTGAGCCAGGTTTGAACCCACCACCCCGGTGTATGTGGCCGGCGCCATAACCACTGAGTTATGGGTGCCGAGCCAACATTAGAACTATTATTAATAGTCACAGTTTTACAGTTTTATGACATCACAGAAATGGATAAAGGAAAATTTGAATAACAGATGATAGAATTAGTGAATACATTCTTCAATGATAAATTTTATTTTATCATTATTTTCCTGTCAAAATGAAGCCTGCTAGTTTTCATCTCAATAGAAATTTATGAGTTAAAGTATGTAAAAGGTAATGGTGATGATAATGATAACATCACACTTCACATCCTTAAAAATCTAGGGCTGTCAATGATTTCATGAATTGAAAGAGTGATTGTTTTGGTAGGCCTGCAGTTTTCTGTCAAGGACACAGGAATACCTGTTAGCAAAATTGTTAATTTTGATCTTTTCTCTTCTTGGAAGGTTGTTGAACAGTTTATTGTATGTTTTATTAATTTCCTAATTTGGAATTCTTGTAAGTTATTTACCTAAATAATTACTTTGGCTGGGGTTGAGTGTATTTTTTTCCTTTTGATAGTGAAGAACAGTCCAGACTAGCAGCAAGAAAATATGCCAGAGTTGTACAGAAGTTGGGCTTCCCAGCTAAGTTTTTGGACTTCAAGATTCAAAACATGGTGGGGAGCTGTGATGTGAAGTTCCCCATAAGGTTGGAAGGCCTTGTGCTAACCCACCAACAGTTTAGTAGGTAAGTCTATTGTGATTTCGGCAACAGTATTTAAAACCTATTTAAACATTTATTTAAAACCTATTTAAACATTGTTCAGGATAAAGCAGATGGAAAATGTTCAGAATGGAAGTACCAGTGACATCATAGTTACATTTTCTTCCTCACGTCCTCAGTGACATTTATCACCTTCACCAGCCTCTTGGTTCCCATACTACGTGGTAACACCCAAAACTCCCCTTTGTAGGACTGAATTTGATTCCTCTTCTCTGTTTTATTATTTTATTGCTCAGTAAATACATTTTAAATGCACAAATGGAATCAGCAGCCTCTGAACAGTTTCTTCCCAGTTTTAATCTTTTTAGTTTATAGCAGATCTACAGGCAAACTGTAAAGTTGAGCCATAAGAACTTTTTTTTTTTGGAGACAGAGTCTCACTTTGTCACCTCTGGTAGAGTGCCTTGTTATCATAGTCCACAGCAACCTCAGACTCTAGGGCTCTGGTGGTTCTCTTGCCTTAGCCTCTGGGGCAGCTGGGACTACAGGTGCCCGCCCCAGCACCTTTTTTTTTTTTTTTTTTAAAGAGATGGGAGGTCTCGCTTTAGCTTAGGCTGGTCTTGAACTCATGAGCTCAGGCAATCCACCTGCCTGGGCCTCCCAAAGTGCTAGGACTACAGGCATGAGCCACTGTGCCTGGCTGATAAGAACATTCTTTTTTTTTTTTTTAATAATTTTATTAAATCATAATTGTGTACATTGGTGCAATCATAGGGCAGATTGTGCTTCATATACAATCAGAAACATTTTGATCGTACTGTGAGAGATAGCAAGAACATTCTTTCCAATTATTTTTCTTGCTACTTGCAGGGACTGCTGGCCCCACCTACCTTATGGCCTCATCCCACTGTCTTCTCTTGCTCTCTGCCCACAGCTGTGCCAGCCGCCCACTTCCCCTGGACCCCCTGTGCTCCTCTTGCCCTGGGCCTTCTCTCCTGCCACTGCAATACCTGCTCACTGTGGTCGCACTCTTCACCTAGGAAGCTCCCACCTGAGTTTCTGATGTCCACCCATGCCATAGAGCAGCCTGTCCTGATTTCTCCCTAGGTCAGACACACATCCTGTTTGCAGCCTCTCTGAGCTAACAAAAATGAGGTTATTAGGATTAGAATAGTAAGTACCAATAGTTCATTTAGTCACACAGTTCAACGGGGATAGCTCAGGCTAGTATCTGGTATATCACTTAGGTAAATAACCCAACTAAGTTCATAGCTAGAGTATTTCAATTTAAGGTGGTGGGATATGATTAAAAGGTAAACTGACACTGTCAGATTTTAGAAATTATTATTAGGCTAAGTAGCTATACGTCCAGAATGAATTTTGGATTAGAAACTGCAGAAGGTAAACACAGAGCTCTTGTTTTTATGTCAGAAAATTCGATGCAATAGAAAAGGGGAAAAATGAGAGCATAGGTAGCTTCCTGTCACTAGTTGGTTGTTAAGTGTCGATTTCACGGTAGCCTCACTTGCTTACGTGTTTTCTCCTTTGATGCTACTTGAAGAACTGTCTTTACCTATTGATTAGTTTGCTTGTTTACTCAGCATTTTCCCTCATACAGGTCCTTATTTTATCTAAAAGCATGGAAAGCTCTTAATTTCTGAACTGTGTTTACCATTTCCTTCTAGTTATGAGCCAGAGTTATTTCCTGGTTTAATCTACAGAATGATCAAACCCAGAATTGTTCTTCTTATTTTTGTTTCTGGAAAAGTTGTATTAACAGGTAAGTTGTAATAGGAAGTAGCATCTTTTAAGTTTGGAAGACGGGGTGGCATTTTCTCAGTGCTAGACAGTGGGCTAGCTTCTCATGTAGAGGCCTTCTACCCTGACACTCGGAGGAGAGGAGCTGTGCTTGGAGTGAGACTAGTGATTCAGTGGGAATTAGTCCTAAAGCTGTGGGATTCTTCAGTAGTATCACGAGACAACCAGGATGATTCCAAAGAACTTACTTGAAGGCAGCAGAGAGCAGGAGGTTCAGTGGTTTCCCTGCTGCCCAGGCCACTGTTCAGGAGCCGGGGAGACTGTGAGGACCTGCCTGTCTTTAGAGCTGAGCTGCGGAACAGGAGGCTGGAGCCATATGGTGCACTGCTTTTGTGTGTATTTGTTTTTAATAAAGAAAAGAGGTTTATTTGGCTCACGGTTCTGCAGACTACAAGCCACATGATACCAGCATCTGCTTCTGGTGTGGCCTCAGGGAGCCTCCAAACACGGTGGGAGAGTTGGGAGCAGGCGTGTCACATGGCAAGAAAGGAAGCTGTAGGAGCTGCTTTTGTTCTTTAAAAAACCATTTAAAAAAATAGTTTTTTAAAAACAATAACAGGATTGTGACACGGGGTGCCACCATTAATGTCTTTTTTTTTTCTTTTGGGGACAGACAGGTTGAGAACCACTGACTTAAATGATTCTCTTGCCTCAGGCTCCCAAGTAGCTAGGACTACAGGCGCCCTCCACAACACCCAGCTAATTTTTTTTGTTGCAGTTGTCATTGCTGTTTAGCTGTTCATTGTTCGAACCTGGGCCCGCCATCCTTGGTGTATGTGGCTGGCGCTATAGACACTGTGTTACGGTAGCCAAGCCCACCATTAATGTCTGAATGCCTATGTCTGTTTATCTGACTGATATGGAGAGAATGTGCCTAATGTGTTTGGAAGCATCATCTCTGACTCTTCGTCTACACCCCAACTTTTGTTCATAGGTGCTAAAGTCAGAGCAGAAATTTATGAAGCATTTGAGAACATCTACCCCATTCTAAAGGGATTCAGGAAGACAACATAATGACTGCCATGTACCCTGCCTCGACCACCCACGTGTTCTGAACAAGTACGTTCTGGTACCACGCTCAGGTGCGGGTGGTGGCACCAGGCAGTGCTCTTTTATGCGCCCGCTGAGGCATCGTTTGTGTACTGAGAACACTGTGCAATGTGCACTGAGCTGCTCCCACTGTGCCGCTGCCTGGGCAGCGCCCACTTATTTATATTTAGATTCTAAACACTGTTGACAAGTTTAAGGGACAAAACTTCAAGTGTTAAAGCCACCTCTGCAATTCATTGGACTTTTTGGTTTTTTCCCCCCCCTAAACCAGTTTTTATATTTCTATCAGAAAAGTAAAAATCTTTTTTAAAAGTGTTGTTTTTCTAATTTCTAACTCTTAGGGGTTATTTCTGTGCCACACACATTCCGCCTTCCAGTATTGCAGGACAGAATTGATGTGTTAATAAAAACAAACAGCTGTACATATTTTTCTTCAGAGTACCCTGTACAATAAATGCAGTTTATAAAAGTGTTAGGTTGTTATCATAAATGATACCTTGTAAAAGTCATGTGTTTATACTGTTAAAAAAAAAAAAAGTTGTATTTTAGATACACTGCCTGAAACCATTTTGGTGTTTGCTTGTTGTTTGCTGCCGTCACCTGAGAACTTGCTGTTGCTTAGGAAATGTGTATTTATTACCTCCTGTTGGAAGTACTGCCTGTTTCCCAGTTAGGTTGCAAATGGTCCCTGGAATCCTCACAAAGCTGCAGGTGTTATTCCTCTTTTGGAGGCGAGACTTGGGCTGAGGTTGCACAGCCAGTGAGTGGCAGCTGCACCCTGTCCAACACAGATGCCCAGTTCTCTGTTAACTTTTTTGGTGAGAGGTTTTTTTTTTTTCCCTCATGGATTATCAGCATTCTTAAGTTTCATTGTTAGGGTTCTTTTTGGTTTGGAGGAGTTGGTTTTGTTTTCAAATTGTGGTTATAAAAGTACATTTCCACCTCCTTTTCCCTTCCCCCATCTCGGTAAGATAACTACCAGGTCAGCAGGCATTTTTCAAGACCTGTCCTATGCTAGTTCTATCCTATGAGCTTGCTTTTGATCCTATTTTTGGAAAAATTACAGAAGAATATGTTCAGTTTTATAGCTTTCCTTTTTTTCAGGTAGTATATCAAATATATTTCCATTATTGGGAATTTATTGGGAACAGTACTGTAGGGAATGGCTTTCTATGTGTACTTCTGTGATAAGTACTGTTATTTCTGTAGTAAACCTTCCTCAAGGAATTGCTATATTAAGAACTATTTATATATTCTAAATTTTGACAGATCAGTAACCACACTGCACTCCAAAAAGAAGAGCATATGAAGTTCCCTTTTCCTGCATTTCCCAGTCATTATTAATGCCAACAATGTATGGGTTTGGGAGGACATCATTCTAGTATTTATCTCTATCCCAGAAGTATCTTTTCATACATGTAGGCTGTGTGTGTATTCCTAATTTTTTTTTTTTTTGAGACAGTTTCATCACCCTTGGTAGAGTACCGTGGTGTCATAGCTCATAGCAACCACAAACTCTTGAACTCAAGCGACTCTCTTGTCTCAGTCTCCTGAGCACCTGAGACTATAGGCACCTGCTACAATGCCCAGAACCTCAAACTTTTGGGCTCATGCGATTCTCTTGCCTCAGCCTCCCTAGTAGCTAGGATTATAGGTGCCAGCCACTACGCCCAGCGATTGTTTTGTTGTTGTTGCAGTTGTCGTTGTTTAGCAGGCCCAGGCCAGGTTCAAACCCATCTACCTCGGTGTATGTGGCCAGCGCCCTAATTGCTGAGTTATGGGTGCTGAGCCCCTATCTATCTCTTTTTCTTCCCATATGTGGGCCATCGAGTGGGTAGAGCTCAGAGTTTGGGTTTTGCTAGTTATAAAGTCATGGTATAGTTTAGCATGTTTGCTTTTCTTTTTTAAATTTTCAAGATATATATAATTCAAATTCAGAATTATAGGATTTTAATTTAGCCAATTCTATATTATATATACTTTTTTATACTTAGAATTCTTAATTTTTTAAGAACATGGAAGATGAGTTAGAATATCCCATAATTACTCATTTATTTAAATCTGCGTTATACATGCAACATTCCATTTTTCTTTGTTTTTCTCTCCAAGACGATGTCTGTCTCTGTCTCCGTCTCCCTGGGTATAGTGTCATCCTTGCTCACAGCAACCTCAAACTCCTGGGCTCTAGTGATTATAGGCACCTGCCACACCGCCCTGCTAGTTTTTCTATTTCTAGGAGAGACTGGGTTTTACTCTTACCTAGCTGGTCTCCAACTTTTGAGCTTAAGCAATCCACCTGCTTCAGCCTTCCAGACTGCTGGGGTTACAGGTGCGTGCCACTGTAGCGGCACATGCAACATTCTTCAGAGTGACAAAATACTTCCACCAATATGATTTCCCCAAAACAGTTAAAACATCTGTTTTTTGCTATGACTGTCAATTGTCAAAGGACAAGATCAACTCAGTCGACAAAGCCTAATGTATTGCTAAGTTGGGAAGAGCTGCTTTGTTTGGGCAGCGCCTGGGCCTCGCGGATCTTAAACTGCAGGGTGGAGCCAAGGACTGGCAGTTGGCACCATCTGTGGAGCTGTGGCTGCCTGGGTGCGATTTGCTGATTTGATCATCTTATGGTTTTAAGTGTGTCCTGATTTTTATTTTGTATTACTCTTGTATTTATTTTCCGTATAGTTGCCATTTTTAAACAGTTGCCAAGTAGTGCTGACTCACACTCCCTCTTTTGGTACAACCTGTTCCAAGTGAAAGACCCAGTGATCTTGGACCATCATAGAGGCGCAGAACATGTATGTGGTGGCGGGCTGGGCACTCCCAGAACCTGCAAGGCAGTGAAGTGGCGATGTCCCCATCACAGTTTCTACCATAAAGACCCTAACGTATTTGCCTTAAAGGGCCTTACTGGGCAGAATGCACACGTACTGACTACAAGACATTACTCACACCTTGTGACGCCAAGGCTGCGGGGTGTTGTGACCAAGCCACGCCACAAGGGGGCGATGGAGACTGCGGTTCGCGGCAACCCCGGACCCAGCCGCCCAGAGAGCAGGAGAGCGGAGTCACTGTACTCCCCCCTGGGGCGCTGTGCGACTAGACAGACACACCGCTAATACATCACACACACCCAGCAGGTACGTGATAGGGACTAGTGTACGTCACACACACTTGAGCCTGTACACAAGATGGACTAATAGACATACGCACATAGCCTCACGAGGCTGCTTTGGGGGCCAGACCCTTCCTCTGGTTTATATCCCACAGCCCTCATCAAGGTGAGAGGGGGAGGAATGCCCTCTGCCAGTCACTCTCATCTGTAAGCAGGACCACTGGCTGACCAAGGTGACTTGGGACATACAGCCTCTTCAAATTCAGGTGTTATAATCTGGTGTTTCCCCCAACACTGTCAACTTCAATATTCCTGGGAATCTTGTACCACCCACAAGCTACGTAAGTGCAGTGTTTTTCTTATGTTCTGGACTTCCAGTGAGTACCAGAGCCTTCAGACAGTCAGCAGATGACCAGACAGCAGTCTGTTGACATTTTACCTATTTTTCTTTTTAACTTTGCAAATTTAGAGGGTGATGTGTTCTAAGAATGGTACTTACCTTGGCATGTATCCATTTTTATTATTGAAAGAAATGCACACATAAATAAAAAGATCTCACCATTCACAGATAACCAGTTAACACCTGGTATGTATCTTTCCAGATTTATTACTATATTCCTATGTGCGTAAAATAGCTTTACAAAAATGTGGTCATACCATGAATATCACCTATAATAGTATCTAGTGCCCCCCCTTTCTTTTTTTGAGGTAGAGTCTCACTCTTGCCCTGGGCCAGACCCTCGTGGTATCAGCTCAGCTCAGCAATCTCAAACTCCTGGGCTCAAGCAATCCTCTTGCCTCAGCCTCCCGACCTGTCACAACACCCAGCTAATTTTTCTATTTTTAGTAGAGATGAGGTCTCACTCTTGCTCAGGCTTGTCCTGAACGCCTGAGCTCCAGCAATCCGCCCATCTTGGCCTCCCAACACTGCCTCTAGTATCAATTTAGATCTGTATCTTATTTGGTGTCTACATGGGTATGTTTCATTGAGACTGCATAGCATTCCACTGCAGATACACCAAAATTTATTTAATTTTGGACATTTTTATTTTATTAGTATTTAGGCACTATAAACCATGCCTCAAGCAACATCTCTGTACCTCTACGTCTGGTACGGTTATTTACTTAGGATAAAGTCCTAGAAGTGGAATTGTAAAGAGATCATTAACATTTTTTAAAGCTTTAAGATGTCTTTAAGGTGGATCTGTTATATCTTGCTTCCAAACAAATTCCTCTGTATAGCCAGTACCCAAGCTACAGCTCTCGGCACAGGTGAAGACAGCCAGAACACCCCAG
>CAUYRH010070451.1:0-16538 GCA_963574655.1 Perodicticus potto
ACTTCTGGTTTTTATTTTGGTTTGGGTTTTTCTTTTTTCTTTTTTTTTTCTTTTAATTTTGAAATTTCAACTTTTGATAGCCTTAAGCACCTTGAACTCATTCTGTGCAAAATAAAACTAATTATCTTTCTCTAATAGTTCTCTCTTCATAATCCTAAAATATGTAATTGGCACTCAATTTTCATACTAGGAATCTTTGAGTAGTTTCAACTTATACATGTATCTCTTTTATTTCCCCTTCCTTCTCAAAACACTAGATCTCCAAATTATATTAATTTACCCTTAAAAGTTATCTCCATCCTACATTCTTTTTTTTTTTTTCATCCTACATTCTTTTATTTCAATATTCATTGACTCATATCTAGGCCCTTGACATCTCTTTCTTAGACTATTCTTTTATTTATTTATTTATTTATTTATTTATTTATTTATTTATTTTTTTGAGACAGAGCCTCACTATGGCACTCTCAGTAGAGTGCTATGGCGTCACAGCTCACAGCAACCTCAAATTCTTGGGCCTAAGCAATTCTCTTGCCTCAGCCTCCCAATAGCTGGGACTACAGGCACCTGCCTCAACGTCCAGCTATTTTTGTTGTTATCATTGTTGCAGTTGTCATTGTTGTTTTAGATGGCCCAGAACGGGTTCAAACCTTCCAGCCTCGGTGTATGTGGCTGGCGCCCTACCCATTGAGCTACAGGCACCACCTTAGACTATTCTTCTAATAGTTCTCCTTTTAGAATATCCTCTCTCTCTTTACTATGTAAAAAAGTGGTTCTCAAACTTTTTGACTCAGGAATCCTTTGCATTCTTAAAAATTATTGAAGACCTCAAAGAACTTTCTTTTTTCACTTTATCACTCATGGTAGAGTGCCGTGGCGTCACACAGCTAATAGCAACCTCCAACTCCTGGGCTTAGGTGATTATCTTGCCTCAGCCTCCCGAGTAGCTGGGAGTACAGGGGCCCGCCACAATGCCCGGCTATTTTTTTTGTTGCAGTTTGGCCGGGGGCTGGGTTTGAACCCAGCACCCTCGGTATATGGGGCTGGCACCTTACTGACTGAGCCACAGGCGCACCCTTAAAGAGTTTTGTTTATATATGGATTATATCTATCAATACTTAACATATTAGAAATTAAAGCTAAAAATTTTCTTTTTTTGAGACAAAGCCTCAAGCTGTCACCCTGGATAGAGTGCTGTGTCATCACAGCTCACAGCAACCTCCAATTCCTGGGCTCAAGCGAGTTTCTTGCCTCCGCCTCCCAAGTAGCTGGGACTGCAGGCACCTGCCACAACGCCTGGACATTTTTTGGTTGCAGCTGTCATTGTTGTTTGGTGGGTCCGGGCTGGATTCGAACCCACCAGCTCAGATGTACTTGGCTGGCGCCTTAGCCTGCTGAGCCACGGGCGCCAAGCCTAAAGCTAAAAATTTTTAAATATTATTTTAAAAATAACAATAAACCCATTGCACATTAATATCTTGCTATTGACTAAAATGTGTCCCCTAACATTCATATGTTGAAACGCTAACTTCCGGTGTAACTATATTTGGAAATAGGACTTTTAGGAAGTAATTAAATGAGGTCATATGGGGTGGGGGTCTTGATCTGATAGAATGATGGCTCTGTAAGAAGAGAGCTCTTGGGTGTGAAACTGTTAAGAGGTGAACGGGTGGGGTCCACGAAGTCCGCCCGGAGGATTCAACCTGGTGGCGTGAGGGCGTGAAACCGTTAAGAAGAAGAAAGGTCTCTCTTTCCCTCTCCTTCTCTCTCCTCTCTCTACCCGCTCTTTCTCTCCCCCTCCTTACCCTTCTCCTATAAGCCCCCTTTCTCTCTCTACCCCCCTCAACCATGCAAGGACACAGCAAAAAGGCTGTTATCTGCAAACCAAGAAGAGAACTTCACAAGACCCAATCTTTCTGGTATTCTGATCTTGGACTTCCAACATCCAGATTGTGAGAAAATAAATTCCTGTTGTTTGAGCCATTCAGAATATGATAGTTTGTTACAGCAGTCTAAGTTTACTAATACAGATTTTGATACCAAGAAGTGGGGTGCTGGTGTATAAAATACCTGAATATGTGGAATTGGCTTTAGAACTGGGTAATGGATTGAAGCTGGAAGAGTTTTGAGTTGCATGGTAGAAATATGGATGTTAAGGGCAAATCTGGTAAGGTATCAGATGGAAGTGAAGAATATGGTATTGGAAACTAGAGGAAAGGTGATCCTTGTATAAAGTGGAAAAGAACTTGGCTGAACTGTGTTCTATCATTTTATGGCAAGTAGAACTTGAGAGCAATGAAATTAGGTATTCAGCTGAGGAAATTTTTAAGCAAAGTGTCGAAGGGGCAACTTAGTTTTCCCTGACTGTTAATAGAGAAATGTGAAAGGAAAGAGGGAATCAAAGAAGGAATGGTTAAAGAAAAAAGAACCAGAACTTGGAGATTTGTAAAATTCTCAACCTATCTGAATAATAAAAAATGAGAAACTTGTTCCAACAAGAACACTAAGGGTGTGGCTGAATAACCAATTAGTATTATGTGTGTACCTTATGGACTTAATTAGTTATCTCATCAGAAGCCAGGAATAGAGTTGGGTTTATGCCAGCAAACACACTGCCAATTTGAACTAAAAGAGACAGAAAGGCAGGAAAGAATAAAGGAAGGCGATTGGACTTCTTGGATTCTATAGGACCTGACCATAGAGCTTAAATGTATATTGACTTTAAAAAAAAAAAAAAAAAAGGGAAGAATGGCCCAGTGAGGTGGCTCATGCCTGTAATCCTAGCACTCTGGGAGGCCAAGGTTGGAGGATTACTTGAGCTCAGAAGTTCAAGACCAGCCTGAGTAAAAGCGAGACCCTATCTGTTCTAAAAATAGAAAAACTAGCCAGGCGTTGTGGCCAGCGCCTATAATCCCAGCTCCCCAAGAGGCTGAGGCAAGAGGATTTCTTGAGCCCAGGAGTTTGAGGTTGCTGTCAGTTATGATAATGCCATGGCACACTACCCAGGGTGACCCAGTGAGACTGTCTCAAAAAGAAAATGGGAAGAATGACCAAACCCAGGTTGCCATTCCTATCAGAAGCCCAGGGGAGCAAGGCCATTTTCTCCTTGGTTTCAAAGAGGAGCCAGTTTCTGGAGCTATGATGACTCTGCCCAAAGCCTCAGGGGCCAGGCCATCTTAGTAGCCCTACATGGGTGGGGCTGTCCCATAGAGTCATGGGGGTAACACTGCCACCCCAGTGGGCCTGGAGGACAGAGTATACAACCAAAGAGAATTATTCTCAAGCTTTAAGATGTAATGGAATTTGCCTTGCTAGGTTTTAGAATTGCTTGGCACATCACCCCTTCCATCCTTTTGATTTCTCCCTTTTGGAATAGGGATATCTACCTTATGCCTAACCACCATTCTATAGTATATTAGAAACACATAGCTTATCTGGTTCCACAGGTTCACCTCTGGAAAGGAATTTAGTCTAAGGATAAATTGTACCTTGAGTCTCACCCATATTCAATTCAGATAATATTTAGATAAGACTTTGGATATTATTTAATTTTATTTTTATTTATTTTTTTCCTTGAGACAGAGTCTCACTTGGTTACCCTCAGTAGAGTGCTGTGCGATCATAGCTCACAGCAACCTCAAATTCTTAGGCTTAAGCAAGACTTTGGATTTTAGAGTTGACATTGGAATGAGTTAAGACTTTGGAGGCTTTTATGGAATTCATGTATTTTGTATGAAAGAAGGACATGAATTTTAGGGGGTCAGGGAAGGAATGCTATGTATTAAATTATATATTCCCAAATTCATATTTTGAATCTCTAATCCCCCATGTGACTGTATTATAGATAGACCTTTAAGGAAGCCATTAAGATTAAATAAGGGGCCCGGCACCCATAGCACAGTGATTACAGTGCCAGCCACATGCACCGAGGGTGGCAGGTTTGATCCTGGCCAGGGTCAGCTAAACAACAATGACAACTTCAAGAAAAAAATAGCCAGGCGTTATGGTGGGTGCCTGTAGTCCCAGCTACTTGGGAGGCTGAAGCAAGAGAATTGCTTAAGCCCAGGAGTTTGAGGTTGCTGTGAGCTGTGACACCACAGCACTCTACCATGGGCAACATAGTGAGACTTTGTCTCAGAGAAAAAAAAGGAGGGGGTGGCGCCTGTGGCTCACTCAGTAAGGTGCCGACCCCATATACTGAGGGTGGTGGGTTCAAACCTGGCCCTGGCCAAACTGCAACAACAAAAAAAATAGCCGGGCATTGTGGTGGGCACCTGTATTCCCAGCTACTCGGGAGGCTGAGGCAAGAGAATCGCCTAAGCTCAGGAGTTGGAGGTTGCTGTGAGCTGTGACGCCACTGCACTCTACCGAGGGCGACAAAGTGAGACACTTTCTCTACAAAAAAAAAAAAAAGAGAGAGAGAGATTAAATAAGGGTAGAAACCTGATCTGATAGAATAGAGTACCTTATAAGAAGTGGATGATAAAATCAATTTCTTGAAAAGGTTAAAAAAAAAAAAAAGAAGAAGAGAGAGACACCAGAGCTTGGGATCTCACTGCCATGTGAGAACACAGCAAGAAGGCAGCTGTCTACCAGTCAGGAAGAGAGCCCTTGCCAGAACTCAACCTTGCTGGTACCCTGATCACAGACTTCCAGTCTCCAGAGCATAGGAAAATAAATTTCTGTTATTTAAGCTACTAAGTCTATGGTATTTTGTTACAGCAGCCTGAGCTGACTAATACATATATTTCCCACAACAAGGAAAAGTATAGTCAGAAGACTGGCATTGTTTCACATTTGATTAACTCTCTTTAATATTTAGCTTAATAGAAGACAGCTTGTTCTCCTGTTGTTTCCACATTGCTTGTTGTGATATGTTATTTTGACTGAAGTATATAAAGAAGATGTGTTCTCACACAGATATGTAGTTGGAAAAGGGAAGAGTATTTGAATAGGCTTCTTTGTAAATTGTGGATATCCTTTTTTGATACTACTCCCAAACTTGCTAAGAGGTACTTTCTGAAAGTTTAGTTGCAGTGTGGAGTCTGAACTTCTCATGCTCTGTTACATTAAATTCTGATATATCTTGCATTTTGAATCGATCTGTTACTTATGCATAATTTTTATAGCATCGTGCATTGATTATTTGGAAAAAATTTGTTCACTAAGTTATACATATCTTAAATGGTGATACATTTCAATGCATAATATAAAAAAATCACATTTATTAATGTCACCACCAGTCTTACAGAAGACTCCTAAATATTGTGAATTACCAGGTTCACGATAGCAGGCATAAGTTTATCAAAATCCTAATATGGACTTAAAAGCTCAAATTTTATCATTGGCACAAAATACTGAATAGTTTTCTCCCTTGAAGTTAATAGAATCTATTCATTTTTAAGAAAATGTCTGCCAGGTACCCATCTAAATAATCGCAGGTTTTTCTGTCTTTGACTCTTTCAAGTGCAAGTGGTGTTCCATGACAAAAGTGGCTAGTTCATCTCACCAAACAACAGCTTTTACTAGAGATAACCATCTTACCTGCTATAATGTTTAAGAAATTTGCCTTGTTTTTGCTGTAAAGATCTGGGAGTGAAGAAGCCGATGATTCCTAATACAATTTTTTATCACTGCCTTGACTCTTGCTAAAGTACTAGCAATTTTACCCACCATTAATTTTGCACAAACAGTTCAACTTTGCAGAAAGAGTAAAACAAGTGAGGTGCCAAGGGCACAAAATTTAAAGAAGCCCCTCATTTTCAGGGTCATACAACTGAGGTGAAGTCAACACAGCAAAAAGGCAAATAATTTTTTACAATTTATTATGAAATTAATTGTTACTTCGTAGGTATATGAATCAGACTTTTCTGAACTGCTGATGTAAACAAAGATCTGATATTTATTTTTCTCTTGATAAAGTTTAATGACTAAAGATAATAGCTAAACTCCTTAGTATGATATATAAGCTCCTTCATCAGTTTCCCCCAGTCTATTTTCTAACCTGATTTACAGGTAAGAAAATAGCTCTCCCTCCCACCCCTTACCCTGTACTCTATCTAGCCTAGCCATGTGTGGGTTTTTAAAATTTATTTTTTATTTCAGATTAATATAAGGGTATGATTAGATTAAATTGTTTGTATTCATTAGGAAAATCCAAGTTGTAGTTGAGCCCTTCACCCAGGAGGTGTGCCACATACCCCTACATTGTACCCAATAGGGGAGAGCTTATCAAGTCCCCTCCCCTTGCCTCCCTTCCTTTTCCTCCCTTCTTGAATTTAAATGTGTTTTTCTCTTGTGCTGGTAGTTGCTCATCTATTAGTTTCATATTGAGTACATTGGATATTGCTTTTCCATTCTTGTGATTCTTTTCTTAGGAGGATGTTCTCCAAATCCTTCCAGGTAAAAGCAAAAGATGTAAAGTCTTCATCTTTCTATATGGCTGAATAGTATTCTAGGCATACATATGCCAGTTTATTAATCCATTCATGGGTTGATGGAGACTTGGGTTGTTTCCACATCTTTGCAACTGTGAATTGAGCTGCTATAAACATTTAAGTGCAAATGTCCTTATGGTAAAATGATTTTTTTCTTCCCATCCTGTGTGGTTTTATACTTCTTCTGCTTGGAATGTCCTTTATCTGGCAACCTTCTACTTATCTTTTACAATGATTGAATGCCAGTTCAAATGTCATGTCCTTTCTAAAGCCTTCCCTGATTTCCCTAGAACAAAATTAATAACTTTCTTTTTTCTCCTAGAGCAAAACATGTCTCTACTATAGCATTTATCACAGCTTAGGCCATTGTTTACATGACTAACGCTCATGCTATATTTAATTCAATTAAACACGTACAATTCTAGATGCCGTGCTAGGCTGCAGGAATATAAAAATGAACAAAGTTTTTTTTTTTTTTGTAGAGACAGAGTCTCACTTTATTGCCTTCGGTAGAGTGCCGTGGCTTCACACAGCTCACAGCAACCTCCAACTCCTGGGCTTAGGCGATTCTCTTGCCTCAGCCTCCCGAGTAGCTGAGACTACAGGCGCCCGCCCCAACGCCTGGCTAAAAAATGAACAAAGTTTTAAAAGATCCCATTTTAAAGGAGAAACTAAGAACCAGTCAGATAATGACTCTGTAAAATGGTAAATACATACCATATTACATTGAAGTATGGACCAAATGCAATGGAGACAGAAATTAGGGAATGACTTAGTTAACTCTGTTTCTCTAACTTGGCATGTTTTATTCATCTTTGTAACTCTGTGGCTACCACCATGCTTAGCATTCAATAGGTAGACAATAAGTGTTGGTTAAATGAAGATTAACTGCATTTGATTAAACTATCCATTTTTTTTCTATTTTCCCTCCTTATTTTTCAGAATGCAAAGTATGGAGAAACCCTCTAAACCTTTTCAGAGGAGCAGAATATAGGAGGTAATCACATTTTGCTTTCAGTATGACATTGGTCTAAGGGTAAACACATTATGGAAATATTTATTGTTATAAATGTATCACAGCTTTTCTAGTTAAAGATACTAATATATAATAAGTTAAAGTGATTTTTTGTTTGTTTTTGAGACAGAGTCTCACTCTGTCACCTTGGGTAGAGTGCTGTGGCATCATCACAGCTTTCAGCAACCTCAAACTCTTGGGCTCAAGATCCTTATGCCTCAGCTTCTCCAGTAGGTGGGACTACAGGCACTTGTTAAAACACCCAGCTAACTTTTTTCCATTTTTCAGTAGAGCTGGGGTTTCACTCTTGCTCATGCTAATGTCTAACTCTTGCTCACACTGGTATTGAACTCCTGAACTCAAGCAGTCCTCCTACCTCAGCCTCTCAGAGTGCTAGGATTACAGGTGTGAGCCACCGCACCAGTGGAAAGCTAGGCTTTTATGAAAGATGCCATAGAGCCTATGTTAAAAGATTCTGTAAGAGACAGGTCCTTGGGCAGCGCCTATGGCTCAAGGAGTAGGACGCCAGCCCCACATACAGGAGGTGAAGGGTTCAAACCCGGCCCCAGCCAAAACTGCAAAAAAAAAGAAAAGAAAGAAAGAGACAGGTCCTTGAATTTCTTAGTGTGTTTAATCAAAGTTATTGAGGCTATTCCTTGTTACATTATACAGTATTCACTTCATGAAGACCTTAAAGAGAAATTTCTTTCTTTTCTTTTTTTGAGACAGCCTCAAGCTGTCACCCTGGGTAGTGTGCCGTGGCATCACAGCTCATAGCAACCTCAACTCCTGGGCTCAAGCGATTCGCCTGCCTCCACCTCCCTAGTAGCTGGGATTACAGGCACCCTCTACAATGCCTGGCTATTTTTTGGTTGCAGCCATCATTGTTGTTTGGCGGGCCTGGGCTGGATTCGAACCTGCCAGCTCAGATGTATGTGGCTGGCGCCTTAGCCGCTTGAGCCACAGGTACCGAGCCAGAAGTTTCTTAATGTTAAGAATACTTATGTTTCCTTTGAATGATTAGTTTGTCTTTATGTAAGTCTTAAGTTGTATTGATAAGCCATTGTGTGGTTCAAGAAAGCTTAAAGTCATATTGTAGCCAACCTTTAGAAAGTGTATAGAACTCTTTCATATGTATTTCATATGTTAGCTTCATTCATATGTTAGCCATTTTTGTGTCCCAATAGTTATTTTTCTGTCCCTGAATCTTTTTTATTTACTTCTAATTTAGGTTATTGATAGTGTACATATATTTCTAATGGCTTTAAATCATTTTGGGGATAACGTAGATTATTACATTTTTTGACTCTTTTTTTTTAGATAGAGTCTTATTTTGTCACCCTTAGTAGATTGCCCATGGCATCAAAGCTCACAGCAACCTCGAACTCTTGGGCTTAAGCGATTCTCTTGCCTCAGCCTCCCACATAGCTGGGACTGTAGGCGCCTACCACAACGCCTGACTATTTTTAGAGACAGGGTCTCACTCTGGATCAGGCTGGTCTTGAACCTGTGAGCTTAGGTATCCACCCACCTCAGCCTTCCAAGTGCTGGGATTATAGGTGTGAGCCACCGTGCCTGGCCCCTACATTTTTTGAATCTTAGAATACATAACAAAACTTTGATAAATGAAAGATTATGGGTTTTTTTCCCTCATGATAATTTCTTACAAAATAGCCAAAGACTTTATAAGGCAATTTATACAGTTAATTTAAAATCTTTGATAATACATGTAAAGAACACTTATAATGTATTTCTAAAATGCTTATTTTTTCTGATTGTAAAACATGCATATTTATTGTAGAAAATTGAAAAATACAGAGGTGTATAAAAAGGAAAGTAAAAATCATTTTCTTCTATCAACAGGTGATGATAACTGCTGTTAGTATTTTAGAGTATTTCCATGTAGTTTTCTCTTCTATGTGCATGTATAGAAACAAAACTCAAGGCTCGGCGCCTGTGGCTTAAGTGGCTAAGGCGCCAGCCACGTATACTTGAGCTGGTGGGTTCAAATCCAGCCCGGGCCCGCCAAACAACAATGACGGCTGCAACCAAAAAATGGCCGGGCGTTGTGGTGGGCGCCTGTAGTCCCAGCTACTTGGGAGGTGGAGGCAGGAGACTCGCTTGAGCCCAAGAATTGGAGGTTGCTGTGAGCTGTGATGCCACAGCACTCTATCCAAGGTGACAGCTTGAGGCTCTGTCTCAAAAACAAACAAACAAACAAACAAAAAAGTTGACCTGCTCATAATAGAGAGGAGAATGGTGGTTACTAGAGGCTGGGGGCGGGGGTGGGGGCTGGGGAGAAAGTGGGCAACAGGTACAAAGGGACAGTTGGCGGGAACGAGCTCTGGCGTTCCATCACACAGTAGGGTTAACAATGTTGTGTCGTTGATATCAAAATAGCTGGAAGGGAGGCTTTTGAATGGACTTGCCACAAAGAAATGATAAATGCATAAAGTGATGGGTATGCCAAATATCCAGAGTTGATGACTATGTGATGTATACACGTGTTGAAATAATCACACCATGCCCCATAAATAAGTACGATGATTATATATCCGTTGGAACAAAAAATAAAAAATGGGCAGTGTTCAGTTCACCTCCGTTTTCTTCTATTTGTGGTCGTTAGCCCTCACTTCTTCCCGGGAAGTGGGGGAGCCTCCTCTGTTGTGTACCTTGGCACATTCTAAACGCTCATGAGCATGCCTTGTAAATAAAGAATACTCAAGAAATACTATTTGGTAATTTGAGAATTCTGTACCTTAATTAACCAAGTACCAAGCCTTTTCATCTTTTGTCTCAGAGCAATGTAAACATTTTGATTAAAAAGCCTTCGCTGTTATCCAAAATGATATTATCACAGATTTTCCAGACATGGGATTTGTGTGTGCTATTCCTTTCTATAATACCATTTAAAACAAATTATTAAGAAATGTTAATCTGGGCGGTGCCTGTGGCTCAGTGGGTAGGGCGCCGGCCCCATAAGCTGAGGGTGGGGGGTTCAAACCCGGCCCCGGCCAAACTTCAACGAAAAAGTAGCCGGGCGTTGTGGCAGGCGCCTGTGGTCCCAGCTACTCGGGAGGCTGAGGCAAGAGAATCGCCTAAGCCCAGGAGTTGGAGGTTGCGGTGAGCTGTGTGACACCACCCTACCTCTCTATCTACCAAGAGTGATAAAGTGAAACTCTATCTCTACAAAAAAAAAAAAAAAAGAAAGAAATGTTAATCTTCTAACATGATGGTATAAAAACCCTGGAAATTAAGAAAAATTATGTTGACAATACTCTATGACATAAAGCAAACTTGGGGTTAACCAAAGTTTCTCTAAAGAAATTAAAGACACAACACATTTGGCTCAGCACCTGTAGCTCAGTGGTTAGGGCACTGGTCACATACACTGAGGCAGGCGGGTTCGAATCCAGCCAGGGCCTGCTAAACAAAAATGACAACTGAAACAAAAAATAGCCAGACATTGTGGTGGATGCCTGTAGTCCCAGCTACTAGGGAGGCTGAGCTAAGAGAATTGCTTAAGCCCAAGAGTTTGAGGTTGCTGTGAGCTGTGCTGCCACAGCACTCTACTGAGGGCGGCATAGGGAGACTTCATTTCAAAAAAAAAAAAAAAGACACAACACATTTGTCTTTTATCAGGGCATAAGGCGTCCCATGAGAAAGTCCATGTCTTATTATAATTATTAAATTGTGCATTGAATATACCCGACATGGGCCAGGCATTTTTTGCCTACATTACCTCTAATTTCCCCAAAAGTTCTCCTAGATAGGTTTTATCATTGACAGATGAAGAAACTGAGGCCCAGAAAGAAGAGCTAACTGGCCCAAGGTCACACTGACCTCTGATAAGAACACGGGTTTTACCAACGCCAGACACTGTGCTGGTTTTCCCAGAAAATGGCACAACAGCTCTTCACACGTGTCATTGGTTTCCTAGTCTTGAACAACACATGTGTTCTGTGTAATTGTTGTGTTCCTAGCACCGGGCAGGCTCCCCTGGAGTCACCCGCAGGAAGCGTGGCAGCTCTGGGAGGAGCCCATGCACCTGGGCAGACCATGCAATGGGCAAGTGCGTGGGGCCCACTGTGGATACTGTGGGGGCTCCGAAAGGGAGAGGCCCTTGTGGGCTCGCGTGGAGCCCAGTCACGGCCTCTCTTGGTTTTCTCAGCCAGGCGGTGGCCATTGGTTGGGTTTGGCTGTCCAGCTGCTGTCCCTCCCCACAGTGGTATCTCAAGGCTCAGAAGCAGTGACCTTCTCCTGCATAGTGGTCTTAGCAGAGGGATCTCCACCCCCCCTTCCCTACATTCCCCAAGCTTCTGGACGGAGGCAAATGCTTCCCCTCTGGGATGCTGGGAGTTGGAGGAGGCATCTGACCCATACTTGGCCAGCGGCAGGCCTACTGCTGGGACCTGGATCTTGAGAGAATGACACAAGAATGGCAGGGTATCTTCAGACAACAGAGACCGTGGGGGACACACCAGGTGACCACATCTTGAATGCGCTGAGATGAGGCAGCAACCAAGTGCCTCCAAAACAGGTTTATCTCCTAGCTCCCACTAAGTCTGTGAGCCCGTGACAGCTTCCCATAATTGCCTTTCGAGTTAATATAATCCTAAATCTGTTGTCTGGGCTTTACTAGAAACACGTGTGTTTAGCCTTTACCCTGCATTTAACACTGATGAATACAGTTCACGAAAAGACAATGTTTTGAGGATGATCGTGAAAGCAGAAGGTGACATCTGCTTTTAGGAAATTGTTGCTTTCCTAGTCTGACACTTTCTCCGCTGGCTGAAGGCCGGCCGATGCTTACTTAGCAAAGCCGCTTTCTTCATTCTCCTGAAGCTTGGTAATCGCATAAGGAGTCACCAGTGATACTGGAATTTCGTCTTCAGTGGGTTCTTGGTCTCGGGGATTCAAAGAATGAATCTGTGGACCACAGATCAGTGGTAAGATAGGATTTATTTACAGAAAAGAATGCAAAAACACCAAAGCTCCCGGCAGGGAGAGAAAACCCAAGTCAGGAGAGAAAAGCTCTCTCTCTGTCTCTGTCTCTGGGCTCTGGGTATATATAGTGGCACCGGGCCCTCTGTAGTTACATTTAGTGCATCTGGGACAGTGTGTCTGGGAAGTGTCTGGGTCCTGAATGAATGGCTACAATCCCTTTCATTCCCAGGCCTAGGAAACTTACATGAAATTGACCAGGACTAGGAAATTGGGGTTCCCTGTTCAGCCCTAAGTGCAAGGGGAGGGAAACCTAAGGAGCTGGCATCTCCCCAGCAGTTGTCTGGCCCCTTTGGCTACTGGAGCCTCCTGTGGGGCGCCCATGCCTATCCTCCAGCCCGCTGGTTCCTCTGCTCTCTGCCACCGCACCAACACCGCCAAGGCGGAGGTACCTGGTCAACCCCCGCACCCCCAA
This sequence comes from Perodicticus potto, assembly GCA_963574655.1. Lineage (NCBI taxonomy): Eukaryota > Metazoa > Chordata > Mammalia > Primates > Lorisidae > Perodicticus > Perodicticus potto. The sequence goes on from CAUYRH010070451.1 coordinate 12,872, forward strand.
CTCCACTGAGCTGGCTGGGGTGCCACATGTCCTGTATCACCAGGATAAGAGGGAATCCCCACTGATTTGTCCCAGGAGACTCTTTGACCTCCAGGTTGGGCTGAAGCTCTGATTCAGCGTTGGAGAAGAGGGTGATGCCAGGGAACTGTGCTCTCTGCCAGGTTAGCTCTGTGGGATCGATGCAGGGAGCGGCTTTCCTGTATTTTGGCCCAGAGCACAAGATCTTATCTGCAAAACCACAGCACTGTGCCTGATCCCGAAACCATGAAAGAATTAAGCCTGGGATGACCCAGTTACTGGGTGAGGCTGCTCAGATCCAGACTGTTCATTACCGTCCACAGGGTGATGTGTTCATTCACTGCCTGTATTTCCAGAACAGATCTGCCCCATAGTTACGACGTGGAAGACACACTTGAATTCATCAAAGCCAATTATTCCAGTTTCTTTTTTTCAGCTTGGAGTTTTTCATTTTAAGTTGTCATGGGAAAATCACTCTTAATAAATCCCTTTAAGCATGGGGAACTAGGGGCAATTATTGACATTTTAAGAATTACTAAAACATTTCAAAGTTTTTTGATTAAAGTTCTAAAGGTGATAAGTCATCCTTTATTCTGTTTCTTTTTTCTTTCTTTCTTTCTCTCTCTCTTTTTTTTGGAAGGGCTTCAATTAATTTTGAGGACAGACTTTAGACATACAGACTGTTCAAATCTAATTAATTATCTGGCTGTGCCCACAACAGTCACACCTTCAAAACATTGAGGTTATAACTAATCATCTGAGATTCTCCCACACTGAAATAATTTGCACACACCCTTTAAGGGTATGACAGATATATGTACAACGTGAATCATAAGAACTGAAGGCACACCCCCAGAGGGAAATCAAGTTTTGTTTGTTTGTTAGTGACTCATTGATCTTAGTCATGCGTTTAATATCCAATATCTGATGTAAAAGATTTAAAATCCTAAGGTGGATTGAAGCAAAAACACATAGGTTCGTAACCAATCGCATTAATATTTTTGTACCATAAATTAGATTAGACATCTCACAGCTGGGAAAAGAAATGGCAAAAAGATCTCAGGGAATAATGAGGCCCAGAAAGCAGCTGAGAGCAAACTTAATGAGACTGGATGAAGCAAGTTCACCTCAATTTACGACCAATAGGAAGCTGAAGGCGAGTCACCTTTGACCCTTGGGGAGATCCCATGCCCAGTGGCATTTGTTTGGGGGTGATTTATCGCCTTAGAGGATGTATTCATTCATAGTAACTTCTCATGTTATGGAGTTGATTTGCATTGAACACAAACTGTAAATAAATACATGGCTGAAAGATCAAACAAAAAAAAAATGAGCTCATAGTTTAACTCAAACACGCATTTAACTTTAAAAAAAAAATCTTTATTTTTCCATGCACTGGTAAACTTTAAAAATAGAATAAGAGAAAAAATACTTAACCTGGACGCCCTCTTGGAAGAGATCGTTAGAGCACCTATCTAAGGCAAAGGGTAGAAGGTAGTAGCCACTGGTCAATCCTTGTTGAGAGGCAAATCCTTTCCACTTACTCCAGAAAAAGATCTACTGCGTCAGGTTTTAAAAAACGCCGTGAGCCTTATCAGAGTCACGGATGAGTGGTGGTATGTGGGTCTGAGGTACAAATACAAAAAAGAGGTGTTTGAGCAGGCTGGGACACGCCCGCTCACCATCAGATGCATCTTTTCTTTGGCACAGGAGGTCGGAATTCACCGCTGCTAGGAAACAACTGCTTGTCAGTCCAAACCTTGGCTGCCGGTGCCGGCGGCCAGCTCGGTGAGGATCTTCACGTGTGGCTCGCATGGCGTCTGAAAGGCAAGAGAGCCGTCCCCGGGAGGCCTCGGTATGGTCACCAGTGGGGCCACCACCCAGCCCCGCTTCCCGCAGGTTTCAGCTGCGGTCAGGAGACTCTGGTTTCTTCAGAGAAGGAGGTAAGAGAGAGGTGAGCAGCTGATGGAGGGGACAGGAACACAGAAGCAGGGCACGGCAGGCCACAAGATTGGGTTCTACTCCATTACCTGTGTTGACTGGACAGGGGGAAAGTGTTTGGATCCGAATGCCTGAGGGTAAGTGCCTGTTGTCAACAGGGCCTGGCTAGAGCTGATCATTTCCGGTCCACAGTGGGTTAACCAAGACTGAGGCCCACAGTGCGTGTCCCCTACTCTGAGGACTCCGACGCGACCTTGCCCTTCCATCGAGGGGTCACAGGCACAGGGCAGCAGCTCACTCCATCCCTGAGCATTTCCACAAGTTCCCAGAGTTCCCCAGCCTTTTCCCTTCACCTTTTCAGCAAACCAGAAAAAAGAAATTCATGTTACGAAACCAATTACTGATGAAAGGCTAATTTGCAGGCGATCCTCATTATCCTAGGATAAATAGTATGAAAAAAAGAAAAGGACAGGGAGTGAATCCACTCCATATGGCATATAGAGTGTGCAGAAAGAGATGATGGTGATTGGAGAGTTGCCTTGGAAATTGAAAAGTATCACAAAAAGCAGTTTTAATTTATGTTTCAGAAAATTAGGTTATAATTGCAATCAAGCACAGTTCTTAAAATGAGCAAAGAATGAGTCAAGTGGCGATGGCGGAGGTCTCCATTAAGCTGTGTGATGCTACCCTACGGATTTCCCCTTGGACGGCTGCACACAGAGGGTCGTTGGTTGATTTTCCCAGGTGCCTCCCTAATCTTTTGCTCTTGAACTTATTCTCTCTCGTGTCAGGATCTTGTATCCCTTGATTTCCTTTCAGCAGTTGTTAACCTGTCTGAATCTGTGCACATCTGATTTTGCCACAGTCAACATGACTTTCATAGACTGTGTGACATCTGGTTTCTTTGGCAATTTCATTCACGGTGGAAGGCAGTTGGATCACCTGAGTTTAGGAGTTTGAGACCAACCTGAGCAAGAGTGAGACCCCATCTCTACTAAAAATAGAAAAACTGCCTCGGTGCCTGTGGCTCAAGAGGCTAAGGTGCCAGCCACATACACCTGAGCTGGCAGGTTCGAAGCCAGCCTGCCCGCCAAACATTGATGGCTGCAATGAAAAAATAGCCAGGTGTTGTGGTGGGTGCCTGTAGTTCCAGCTACTTGGGAGGCAGAGGCCAGGAGACTCGCTTGAGCCCAGGAGTTGGAGGTTGCTGTGAGCTGTGATGCCACAGCACTCTACCCAGGGTGATTGCTTGAGGCTCTGTCTCAAAAAAAACAAAAACAAAAACTAGCTGGGTATTATGGCAGGTGCTTATAGTACCAGCTACTTGGGAGGCTGAGGCAAGAATATCACCTGAGCCCAAGAGTTTGAGGTTGTTGTGAGCTATGATGACACCACAGCTCTCTATCCAGGGTTACAGTGAGACTCTGTCTCAAAAAAAAGGCCAGGAGCAGTGCTTTACACCTGTAATCCTAGCAGTCTGGGAGACGTGGGTGGGTGCATTACAGGTTCAAGACCAGCCTGAGCAAGATTGAGACTCCCTTCTAAAACTAGACAGGTGGGCTCGGCGCCTGTGGCTCAACGGGCTAAGGCACCAGCCACGTACACCTGAGCTGGCGGGTTCGAATCCAGCCTGGGCCGCCAAACAACAATGACGGCTGCAACCCAAAAAATGGCCGGGCGTTGTGGTGGGCGCCTGTGGTCCCAGCTA
>CAUYRH010070453.1:0-22989 GCA_963574655.1 Perodicticus potto
AGTCCCAGCTACTTGGGAGGCAGAGGCAGGAGACTCGCTTGAGCCCAGGAATTGGAGGTTGCTGTGAGCTGTGATGCCACGGCACTCTATCCAGGGTGACAGCTTGAGGCTCTGTCTCAAAAAAAAAAAAAAAAAAAGAAATGACTTAAAAGTACTTAAACCTTCTGTATTCACTCTCTATTGACAGAAACATGTCAATAGAAAGGCCTTCTAGATCCTGGAGTGAGGCCTTTTGACTGAATCTAAACTTCACAGGACAAATCTCATTCTTACTAAACAAATCTTTCTAATACAGATCTTCACAGTTCTGTAAAGTCTGGAGTTAGTCAACGAGCTGCACTTGAAGGGTCACGTGTGGCCTTGAGGCTGCAGGTTCCCTGTCCCTGGACTAGACCGCAGTGGTAGAGTTCCTGTTTTAGGCTCATTTTCAACCTAAAATGAGGGGTGAAAGCCAGGGGTGCTTTCTCTGTCAGTGCAGTGAATTAATCATGGCATGACTGGCAGAATTCAGCTCTGGGTCAATTATCAGTACAGACTTTATTATTGTGCCTAACAAGGTTGTCTGAACTGCCTTTGTGGATATATGGGAAATGCTCTGCATAGACAGAGCTAGCTGGTTGAAACTGGAAAGTGCCTTTGCCAAGAAGATAGCTGCACAAGCTGCAGACAGCTTGGCTTTCTTCTGCTGCTTTTTCAGGTGACATGAGTTCTGGCAGGAGCCAAACTCTAGGATGGGGCCTGAGTTCTTTGCCCGCCAGCGTGTTGGGCAGCTTTACAGGGCCAGTAAGGCAGTTCCAATTGGAAAACAGCCCCTTCTTTTTAATTAAAGTCATCGACACTTTCAGTAGGAGAGAAACAGAAATGGGGAAGAGCTGGTCTTTACTGTGCACCGATGATGTCAAAACTGAGACCTTCATTAAAATCTTAAGTCGAACTTACCTGAGAATATTGACAATTCATTGGAGAAAAAAATCTAGAGCTTTATCCTCATAATCATTATCACCATTATTATGGGGGATCCAGGGGGTAGGCTACTTAAATAGTTCCCTGAGGACGTCTAGGCTCCTGGAGTGGAACCATTGCGACTTGGCACCTATGTTGCTAGAACATCTTGTAATCAGGTACAATGCCAAATGAACACATGTAAACAAGAACACTCAGCGAGGAGGCAATGTTTATTTTATCAGGGAGGACCAAATCTAACTAGAAATAGGATAAAATTGCTTCATCTGCTCCATGGATGGGGCCATCTAGGCTTCATGATAATCAGTAGTACAGAAGTCAGGGGCAAAACAATAAAAAATAAAAATGAAAAATAAGGTTGTGTGTCTGTCTCTTTAGTGAAGCTCTGGCAAATCAGCACTTTCTAATGAATAAGCATGTCTTCCTGGTCCACCCTCCCAGAGGAGGAAACATCGTACATCGGATCTGTGTGGTTTGCTACTTACAGACATTGTTATGCTTACATTGTTATGCTCACAGGCAGGTAGGCAGTCTGGCTTTTGCATGTATTTTGTCAATGAAAGCTGCATATTTTAATTGATAGTTCGTACATCTTCAGATAATATCCTGGCAACAGGAAGTTCTGTGTGTGCCAAGAGCAGAGCAGATAACCTCGTTTATTTCCTCCTCTGTGGTATCTTAACATTGTCTCTGGAGAGGTTTTCCTTTTCCTTTTCTTCTTTCGTTTCATTTTTCTTTTTAAAGAAATAGCTTTGTTGAGGTGTAAGTGACATACATTATTGCAAATAAACATACACACACGTAAAAAAGTGGACAGTTGATAGTTATATAAGTCTATATCCATGAAATATCACTACAATTAAGATCATTAGCATGTGTATCACTCCTAAAGAGTTCTTTGGTGTCCTTTTGCAATCCTTTCCTCCTGCTCCTCCTCACTCTCTCTCCCCTCCCCAGGCAACGACTGATCTGCTTTTTGTTACTATAGATTACTGTGCATTTTCTAGAATTTTATGTAAATGGAATCAGACTGATGCAAGACCCCTTTCCCCAAGGCTGGACACAGACCCCATTTTCTAGGCCAAAGAAAGTTCATGGACAGTTTGAACATAGACCATAGACCACATTCTCTGGGCCCAGGTGGGCTCCTAAAAACAAGTCTGATCAGTGCTCCACCTAAGCCCTAAGCCGCCCCTCCTGGAGCAGAAAGCACGCCCCAAGGAGGACCACATCCCACACAAGGGTAGTTTTAAAATTAACTTCTGCCCACAGAACTGGTGGTGGTGCCAAACAGTTGTGACATATTTTAGAAATACCTTCCACTTCCCCTAACCCCCATGCCCACAAGGTAAGAAAAACTGCATATTAAACACCTAGGCAGAAGGCCCAAATGGGCTTCTAGTTCAGGGAGCCCCTCTCCGCTGCTCTGGAGGCTTTATCTTCCTTCTTTTCCTACATATCAATAAAATCTATCCTTTTGCTTACTTGTGGTGGTCTATGAATTCAGACTTTGAATTTCCACAACCAAGTGTAGCTGTAATCTCGCTCTCTGCTGGATTCTGGGTCTCGGAGATGCAAAGAATGAATCCACAGAGCACTGTGAGGCAGTGACAGGATAGGTTTTATTGCTAGATAAGAAGGAAGAGAAGACTTCTGGTGCAGCACAGGGGGGAACCCCAGAGAGTAGTGCATTTGGGTCTTCTGTCTAGCAGTTTATATGCTGCTTTCTCTATCCTGTTGGAAGGTGAGAGTTTGGAGAGATGGAATGTTACAAATCTTTGGTACCCAGGGGCTTAGAGGTAGAATTTTAAAACTGCCCCTGTGTAGAAATATGGTCTTCGTTCTGGGTGTATTCTCTGTTCTTGGAGTGGCAGCTTAGTTGGAATGCTGGTCAGACTGGTTTTTATGCATCTGTTGGGCCCAGTGAATGTAGTCTGTGTCTAGCCTTCAATAAAAGGGTCCTGCATCAGTCCTCCCAGAAAATGGGGTTCGTGTCCAGGGCAAACCCTATATTACAAAGACCTGGCTAAGAGAGATTCCAGTTACAATACAATATGTAGGGTTTTTTGGGGGGTGCGATCTAGGGTCTAGTTTATTTCATAAATTATACGTTTTTGAAGACTTGTCTACAATGTCTTGTGCCAATAGTTTATTCTTTTGTATTGTATAATAGTATTCTAATTATATGGATAGAGGACCAGTTGCTTATCTATTCACATTTTGATGGTATTTGGTATTTTTCTTCCTTTTTTGGGGGGGGGTATTACAGATGAAACTGCAATGAACACTCATGTACAATTCTTTGTGTGGACAGGCGAGTTCATTTCTTTTGGGTAAATAGCTAGGAATGGGATGGCTGATTCCTGTTATGTGTGTATGCTTATTTAAGAAATTGTCCAATAATTTTCCAAAGTCGCACCATTTTGCATTTCCTTTAGCAGTGTATAAAGGTTCTAGTTTGTCCATATTCTTAGAGACATTTAAGTTTTAAAATTGTATTCGTTTCAATCAATGATGTACCATAGTACCTTATTGTGGTTTTAATTTGCATTTCCTTAAAAACTAATGATGTTGGACACCCTTTCGTTAGTTTATTTTTAACAAACATGAATTCATTGGAGGAGGCATCTGTTCAAATTTTTTCCCACTGTTTATTTTTTCTCATTGAGTTTATTTTATTTTATTTTATTTTATTTTATATTTTTATTTATTAAATCATAGCTGTGTACATTAGTGCAATCATGGGTACAGTGTGCGGGCTTCATATACAATCTGAAATATTTTCATCCAACTGATCGACATAACCTTCATGAGATTTTCTCGTTTCTTATGTGAAAACATTTGTTTCTTTATGTTCTCTTCAATTAAGTTCTTCATCAACTATATGATTGGCAAATAATTTTTTCTAGTCTTCAGCTTTTCATACTTTTAATAGCATTTTAAAAGAGATTTTTAATTTTGATGTCCAAATTATCATTTTTTAAAAATAGATCTTGCTTGTTGTGCAGTATCTAAGCGTTATTTGCCTTACTCAGGGTCACAGAGGTTTTCTGAGATAGTCCGTCTTTCTCTTTTCATTCCTTGATGCCAGGAGCAGAAGTGGCAGAGCTGGTTTCTAGATGTGAAGAGATGCCCGTTTTCTGAATTCAATAGCTCTGTGCAATCTGGCTACTTGCCATTTGGATTTGAAGCATTAGAAAGAAGACAGGAGCAGGAGACTTGAAAACTTTTTGTGAAACCTCACATTCTAACTAAGAAAAGAAAGCCACTAATTGCTTTCAGAGAACTTGTCAAGAAGGATTCAAATGTATTCACAGTCGGTTTTTCCAAGAAAAAGTAAATGCAGTTTTATACAGTATTTTGAAATGTTAACCAGTGGCATTTATGATTTAGCAAAACTGGGAAATGGGAAGAACTTTCTTGGCATTTTTAATTTTAAAGTGTAATTAAAATATTCTTTCTTTCACTTTGTGGTGTTCTCTCTAGTTTAGATTCTATATTTCAAAAATATGAACTTAGCTAATGATTCATAAAAATCAATATAGGTGCTAAATGAGCAGTGATAAAAACTTAAAGCTTCAGTTATAATAATGCAGGTCCGAATGTTCTACTTGGCCACAATTTTCAGAAATATTTGCCAGGAATTATAATTCTGATATGAGCTCTATTTGTTGGAATTGCTTTAATTAAAGGTATATTCTAAATGTTTTCTAAAACATTCAAAAAACTTGGTGAGCCATAGGAGTCATTCCTGTAACTTTGGTGTTTTAAAGTCACCAAATATAGAAACGAAACATTTCCATGAAGCTACCCACTTTAAAGCAAACCGTATCCCTTCAAGAATTTACTTCAAGAAGTAAATTATTTGAAAACTTTCAATTTAATTCAATTAGTATTTAATTTTAAAAATTAAAGCAGATAATCTGGAAGAGGTGCTTAATGTTAGGTGGCCTTTTTATAGGATATCTATTCTGATGTCATCACTGATAACGCTCATTCATTTTGAGACTTGAGATCATTTTATGGAAGGCTTGAATGTTCTACATTCTGAGGTTTAGATTTAGAACTATGACACTACACAAAGGACAGTGTCTATCACTAAAAGTCATTTAAATAGCTTAAAATGCAGCCAAAAAAGTTGTTTTGCATTGGCAGTATAAAAGCTGGCTGAAGGGTTTGAAAATACTCATACAGGCGGGAGGGAAAGGGGGTTGAATTTCTTGTCATGGCCACCACTGGAGCAACTGATAACAATTTAAACAAGGATTATTTTTGAAGCAAAACTGTGCAAGTGGGGTTTCTTTCCTTGAGGCAGGCAAAGGACATGGCGAGGCTCATATATTTTTAGCAGCTGGCATGTTAATGAGACCATTTCCATTGAAATGAGCTAAATGCTATTACCATTTGTGGACTTCCAACTGGTTTCTGAAGCTTTTATTAAACTTCAAAAAGTGCTTCCAGAATCAATTAAAAATAAATTTTTAGATTCAGTGTACCTCACTTGTGAACAATCAACATTTATACTTACTTGACTTGGCTCATAAAGTGTCCAATTTTCTTTAAAGCTTGTGTTTTGATGGCTAAATAATAATAGAAATAAAATCTAATGGAAGTGGTTATCTCCTTGGGGGAACTTTTTAAAATTTTAATTTTCTTATTTTGGGAGAAAATACTGACCAAAACTGACTGAAAAGCCTGCAAAACGAGGGAAAATAACTTTGTTTGGCACAACTGGAAAGTAACTTGCATCATCCGACAGTAGGAATAAGTAGAGTTCTTCACTGGTTTCTGAATCGGAAAGTGGGTTATTAGCAGGTGGTAATTATATTTTTGGAGTGAAATAGTGAACTTTTCAAAGCACTTATCTATTCTGGTTTATGTTTTTATTTCCAAAGTATTTTTGTCTAAATGATCTTACTGTGCTTTCATAATTGATACTACTACACATGTTAGGGAAACTAGACATTCAGAAAAGTTAAGTATTTTGCCCAAGGTAGCTTTGCCACTTATCAGAGAAACCAGTATAAGAACTTTTTTTTTCTCTAATAGTTTCTTCACTATTAGGTGAGGGCACTTTCTTTAACAATCCCCTCTTTCTGTCAGTGAGATATTCAACCATGTCCAATGTGGCTTTTATTAATATCCATCAGTAAATGAAGGTGAAAAATGAATGCTCATGGACTTGGTGGCAGAGGGACGAATGCACTGGAGAGCCTCATGTGCTGTCCAGACACCCGTTGATGTAGTTGCAGAAAACATAGATGTTCCACATCCTGAGGTTCAAGTTTAAGACTTGTTAGGCTGCACCGACTCATGTGTCTTTCACTAAAGCTGCTTTCAAGTGATTTTCTGGGAGATTCCGCTGACGGGAGGACTAACCGTGGCCTCTATACTATACGACAGGTCTATGCTTCTGCTTCTGTCTGCTTCTGCTTCTGTCTGTGAGTACTCTGTCTCCTTTGCAAATAGGGAAACTCAGGTACATATTAAAATAAAAACAACCAAATTCCTGTGACAGGAGCATTGCAGGGACAGGAACTAGGGTGACATACTATGCCTGGCTGATGTTTGCTAAGCTTGGACATAATAAAGTTGATGGATGTGTTAGTGAGCTTGGGCTGCCATAACAAAATATCACAGAGCTGGTGGCTTAAACAACAGGGATTTATTTTCTTATAATTCTGGAGGCTAGAAGTACCTGATCCAGCAGGGACTTCATCCTGGCTTGTTCCCACATGGCCTTTCCTCATTGAACACATGTGGAAAAAAAGTGCATGTAGCTTTTTTTTTTTTTTTTTTACTAAGGGCACTGATGTCTTTATGAGAACTTCACCTTCATTGAACCCTAATTACTTCCCAAAGATCCCATCTTCAAATACCATTACATTGGGGGTTAGGGCTTCCACATCTGAATTCTGGGGGACAGATAGTCAGTCCACAGCAATGAGCTTACGTGACATCTACCTGGTGATACCATATTGTTGTTGAAAATGTGAGTCTGGACTCAAGAGTGAGATTTGAGATGAGGTTAGATGTATCTAGGTAATATAGACTGAGTCTCCTCTGCAGGTCACCATTTCCCAACTTCTCTTTAATGTGAATATTGTCAAGGTCTCTGCCCCAGGAATTTCTTACTTCCCTTGCTACTACAAACACCCCCCTGGGCAATCTCTCTCTATGTCTTCTACTACATGCAAATTGATTAAAATAAGGCAAAACTTTCTAATATAGCATCCTATCTTTTTCTGATATTTCTACCCAACTATATGTTAAGTATTTCCATCTAGTTATTCTTATTAGTGTTTCATAATTAAGAATTTCAGAACTGAACTCTGTTTTTTTCTTGAATGTTCACCCTCAATAACAAGTAAGGAAACTTTCTTTTCTTGCCTTTTCCATGAGTGATGGCATCTCCATACATCATTCAAGTGACCATCCAGTGATGAAGCTCTTGCTGCCTGTATTAGTTTCCTATTGCTGCTGTAACACATCATGACAAACTTAGAGACTTCAACAATACAAATTTATTATCTTACAGTTTTGGAGGTCAGAAGTCTGACATGTTACCAGTCTAAAATCCAGGTATCAACTGGGCCATGTTTCTTACCAGAGGCTATTTCCTTGCCACCTAGAGGCTACTCAAATTCCTGGGTTCATTCATGGTGTCTCATACATTTGCAAAGTCTTCAACATCAAGCCAAATCTTTCTCATAAGCCATATCTCTTTTCTCTTCTGATTTTTCCTCCATTTTTAAGTACACTTGTTAATACATTGGGCTTGGCCAGATAATCCAAAGAAATCACTCTATTTTAAGGTCAGCTAATTATCTTAGTTCCATCTATTAGTATAATCTTAATTCCTCATTGTTATATGACCAAACATATTCACAGGTTCTGGGGTTGGTTTTAGGACTTGAGCATCTGTGGGAAGCCATTATTCTGCCTACTGAACTTCCCTTCATGCCCTATTTCTCATGCACTACCCCCTCCAACATACCTTATCTTTATTTTTCTTCATTGCATTTATTATTATCCAATATATTGTTATAGATTTACTTGTTTATTTTCTGCTTTATTCATTGGAATGAAAGCATCACAAAACAAAGACTTTGTTTTGTCTATTAAAGCATCTAGAGCCATGCCAGAAACAGAGCAGGTGTTCCATAATAATCTTATGAATAAGTGAATAAAAATTTGATTTGTTAATTAATTTTATCTTGATAAAGATACCCTGTCCCTTTTCTTCATATTTACTCTTATTATGTTCTTTTACTCCGCTTCACTTTTTTCTCTCAGGAAGTTTCACTGTTTTAGTAAATTACTAGGCAGTATGTGCACTTCCAGTTTGTGTTACGTGTTTCCAAAACCCCAAATCTGTTCATGTTTATCTTCTACTCCAGACCCTTCAATGGCTCTTTGGCAGAGTTTATGAGATTATGTACAACGTGCCTCTGCCCATCTCTTTACACATTGCTCTCTGCCCTCCATTGTCCATGTTCCAGAAACTCTGGACTATTTGCCTATGCTGTGCCTCAGTCTAGAATATCTTTCCTTCTTTGATTATCTAGAGAAATAGCAATTTTCCTTATGGATCCATGTTGAGCACATTCTTATCCACAAAGCTTTCCATAGCTGTGTCCTCCCTTGAGGCTGCCATTATGTGGAGAGGGGAGTTAAGAGCGGTGCCAAGGAGACTCAGATTGTGAACACGCACAAGACGTTTTGGATTCCCACTTAGATCTGGAACTAGAAAAGGTTGCTCACTGTCACCACTTGTATTGAACATAGTGCTAGAAGTCCTATCCAGGGCAATCAGACAAAAGAAGGAAATGAAAGGTATACAAATGGGGGCAGAAGAGGTCAAACTAATACCCTGATGATATGGTCTTACATTTAGAAAGCCCCAAATATTCTGCTAAGACACTCTTGAATTTGATAAGTAAATTCACCAGAGACCCAGGGTACAAAATCAGTGCATGCAAATCAATATCATCTCTATGCACCAACAGCAGTCAAGCCGAGAATCAAATCAAAGACTTAATGCCTTTCACAATAGCAGCAAAGAAAATAAAATACCTAGGAATATATTTAACCAAAGAGGTAAAAAACCTCTACAGGGAGAACTATAAGTTACTGAGGAAGGAATTTGCATAGGATGTAACCAAATGGAAAAATGTATCATACCTCAGGGGTTGACAGAATCAACATTTTTAAAGTGTCTTTTCAAATTCATCTACAGATTCAGTGCAATCCCCATTGAAATATTAACATTATTTGTCGCAGTTCTAGAAAAAATAATTCTATACTTCATATGAAACTAGAAAAGAGTCTGAATAGCTAGAGAAACCTTAAGCAAAAAGGATAAATCAGGACTTCAAGGTATAGTGCAAGCCTATAGTAACCAAAACAGCATGGTACTGGCACCATAGCAGAGACATAAGCCAAAGGATCAGAACAGAAAACCCAGATATCAAATCATCCTCATATTGCCATATGAGGTTTGACCAAGCAGACAATGGCATACACTAGGGAAAAAAAAAAATCCCTGTTCAATAAATGGTGCTGGGAAGATTGGATAGCTACATGTAGAAGATTGAAGCAGAAACCACACCTCTCATCACTAACAAAAATTAATTCACAGTTGAAAACAGGCTTAAGCCTAAGGCATGAAACTAAATGAATTCTAGAAGAAAATTCTGGGAAACTCCTTATAGACACTAGCCTCGGCAAAGAATTTATGAAGAAGACCACAAAGGAAATCACAGCAAATATAAAAATTAACAAATGGGACCTGATTAAATTAAAAAGCTTCTGCATAGCCAAGGAAACAATCAATAGAGTGAATAGATAACCTACAAAATGGGAGAGAATATTTGCATGTTATATATCCAATAAAGGACTAATAACCAGAATATATGAAGAACTCCAGCAAATTAGGAAGAAAAAAAATCCAACAACCCCATTAAAGAGTGCATAAAAGATATGAAGAGAAGCTTTTCAAAAGAAGATAGACTAATGGCCAATAAACATATGAAAAAAATGCCCAACATCTGTAATTATCAGGAAAATGAAAATCAAAACCACAATGAGGTATCACCTAACTCCTGTGAGAATGGCTTTTATCAAAAATATCACAAAACAACAGATGCTGGCATGGCTGCAGAGAGAAAGGAGCACTTAGACGTTGTTGGTGGGTCTGGATTCTAGAACAACCTCTATAGAAAGTCATATGGAGATATCTCAAAGAACTAAAATTGCTCCAGCATTTTTTCCTTTTATCCAAAGGAAAAAGTCATTTTATCAAAAAGACATTTGCAGTTGAACATTTTTTCAGCACAACTCACAATTGCAAAGATGTGGACCTGTCCTATAATATATCAATAATCCACTTATCAGTTTAGGATTAATAAAATGTGGTATATGTTTCCATGGAGGATTACTCAGCTATAAAAACATGGTGAACTAATACCCTTTGTAATAATCTGGCTGGAAGTGGAGACCATTCATCTAAGTGAAGTTTCACAAGAATGAAAACAAATAGCACATGTTCTTACTATCAAATTGGAAGTAATCAATCCACACCCATGTGCACATTTGGTAGTAAAACTCAAGCAGGTGGGAGGGAGAAGAAGGGGAGGGATAAATTCACTCCCACTGGGTACAATGCACACTTTCCAGGTGATGGGCACACTTATGACTAATTCAAGCTGTACGAAAGCAATTCATGCAACTAAAACATTTATAACCCTGTAATATTCTGAAATTGAAAAGAAAGAGGTTTGGGGTATTGAATCTAAAAGAAAGGTTTAGTGGCTAGGTTCTCGTGATCTGCCGGTAGAATTGAATGAGACATACACAGTGCCTTGGATCTTTCAGGTTGGAGAGGCTTAAAGAATTTCCAATTCTGCTATTGATGTGCAATATCATTTCATTGTGCTAGGTATTACAAATATTACAAATAAACGTCTTGTCATATTTCACATTTGTTTTTTATCTGATACATTTTATATTCTGTGGACTCTGAAGTGAGTTTTTCTGGGTTTGGATCATAACTCTGTCGCTTGTTTTGTAACCTTGAGTCACTTACTTGAGCTGTCTTAGTCTTTGTTATATAATCTAAACAATGAATGTAATAAAAGTCTCATTTTATAAATTCATTGGGATGAATAAATGAATGAATAAAAATGAATAAATGAATAAATGAATGTAGCATGCTTAATTAGTTCTAGGATTCTGTACCTGATAAGTGTTAGTAATGATTATTATTCTAGATAGTGAATTTTTTGTAGGAAAATAGTATTTTTAATTCACCTCTGTATCCTCATAACCAGGTACAATTGTGATACATAGTAGACAATCAGTACATATTTGTTGAGCAATGAAAGTATATTAACTATTCTCAGAATGTCAAGACACAGTTAACGTATGGAACAGTTCAAAAATAAGCCTTATTGTGAAAAGCTTTTGAAAATTTTGGCATTTCCTCTTTCATTTTATCCCTCACTTTGTGAATTAGAATTTTGATGTGCTAAATACGATTCATCCTTATGTAATTAGGTAGTGTTTATTAATTAACTTAGAATTTAATAGAAACAAATTTGTGGAGGGTTTTTGTGCAGTAAACAAATGTTTATCAAGGGACTAGTATGTGTAGGGCATTCTTCTGGGTGCTCGAGCCACTGTCGTGTTCTTCGTCACTGGAAATGGATATATAGAAAAGAAAATGTTTGCTATGTATTCTTAGCAAGAGTAAATGATTTAGGCTGGCAAGGGCCCAAAACTGGCTCTGTCCCCTCCTCATTCGGCCTTTGGGGACAAACTTTAACCAGAATGAAAAAGGGACCAATACAAGTATGCTATTCCCTATCAGGTCCCACATTGTTTGAGCTGGGATGACCTTGACCTTGTGGTGGGCTTTGTACAGACTCCCCTGCTCAGTCTTCTGAGCACTGATTGCTATAGAACTGTCTTCGCCCCTTCTGTTTTTTGTATTTCGTAGCTCTCCTTTTCTTCCCTACCCAAAAATTTCTTGAATAAACATGGTCCAATGTGACTCTGGTAATTCTCCTGATTTTAAATAAGGCTTTAAAGAAACGTTGGCTCTTGAACCACTACTTCAGAAAGGAGTGCAGCTCTTGGCTGGCTAGTCCTCTTAGTGCATCCATTTCCATATCTTTGGCATATAATCGACATTCATAAGTGAAAGCTGGCTTATGTGAATCCTGGTTCATCTGTAAGTACTGACTCCTCAGATCCCTAGGACTGAACATATAACCATATGCCCGTTCAGACATTATATAGTATTCTTCTGTTATGTAGTTGTGATCTGCCTAAAGCTTAGGGTAAGAAATTTGGTTATATTCTCCTCCTCCTGCTTTCTCTGGCAGGAATAGTTTATCTTATTATAATCTAACCCACAACCTCCATGGAAATAATCCCTCTAATGTTTGAGTATGGATGTCCAATCTGAGAAATGTCATATGGGGAAACTTTTATTGTTTGACTTGGCTACCAATCTCTGATGTTCTTCCCTCAGTCTCAGATTCCTCAGATATAAAAATGGGTGATATTAGTACCTAAGTCACAGGATTGATCCATGGATGAAATGAGTTAATAATATGTATTGTGCTGAGCATGCTGCTGGCACTTTGTAAGTACTCAGTAAATGACAGTTTTTATTTTTAATCACTAATGTTATTATACAGTCTCCAAGGGAAAGAAGATTTGAGTTGTAAGGTTCATAATATATTCATTTCTACAATCAGAATATTGTATATTAATTTTAAAAAATTCTGTTTTACAATGGTTTTGGATTTACAGAACAGTTGCAAAGATACTATAGGGCATTCCCATATACCAAACACCTAGTTTCCCAATTGTCAACACCATGGTGCCTTTGTCACACCTGAGAAACCAACCTTGGTGTTTTACTATCAACTAAACTCCGTGCTTTACTCAGACTTCACTAATATTTCTCCCCTGACCTTTTTCCATTCCAGGGTGCCATGTGTGATACTAACTTCAGTCATCATGTCCATGTCTCCTTAGGGTCCTCCTTGCTGTGACTTACTCAGATTTTCC
This sequence comes from Perodicticus potto, assembly GCA_963574655.1. Classification (NCBI taxonomy): domain Eukaryota; kingdom Metazoa; phylum Chordata; class Mammalia; order Primates; family Lorisidae; genus Perodicticus; species Perodicticus potto. Next base: position 13,045 of record CAUYRH010070453.1, read on the forward strand.
TTTTTGGTTAACTTTGATAGCCTTGAGGAGCCCTGGCTGGGTGGTAAGGGTGCATATTATCAATATGAGTTATTGTGGATATTAACCTTGATCGTCTGGCTGACACAGTGTGTGTTGTGTTTCTCTATTATAAAGTTACTTTAAAAAAAAAAAAAGATTGGCTGGCCAGGTACAGTGGCTCATGCCTGTAATCCTAGCACTTTTGGAAGTTGAGCCAGGAGAATTACTGGATGCTGGGAGTTCAAGACCAGCTTGAGCAAGAACAAGACCTCATTTCTACAAAACATAGAAAAGATGACTGGGCATGGTGGAAGGTATCTGCAGTCCCAGCTACTTGAGAGGCTAAGTCAGGAGGAGCGCTTGAGCCCAGAAGATTGAGGTTCCAGTAAGCCATGATGACACCACTGTACTCTAGCCTAGGAAACAGGCTAAGACTCTATATCAAGAAATTAAAGAAAAAAGAAAAGAAAAGAAATGGGCATATACCTTTAGGGTATGCACAAAATTTAAAAATCTCATATGTCAAGTCTAAAAGTGCCAAGTCTTACTTTAATAGAGAAGCAGAATTCTAGATCTCACTTAGCATACATTCCTTGAATCCTACCAGAACCAACCACTGTGAAGAAAAGATAGAACTCTTGTTCTCACTATTGCCTCCATCATGATTTTTGTCCCTGTCTTCTGACAGTTGGCTGGAAAGCCTGACTTACTCATATATGAACTTTGTGGTAGGAGTTAAAGGAGAAGATGTAAATGATGGTGAGTGGGTGGGGATAAAGATTATGTAGTTAGACACAAACAGGATGTCAGTGCAGAAGGAATGAGTCAGGGATGAGACTTCTGATCAAGGAAATGGGGTGCTGTAAGTTAAGGGGACTTGAAGGACAGGGTTATGGTTTAAGGCTTGAGGAAGCTGAAGGATAAGCGATGTGTGACAGTGAGTACCCAGGCCTACAGGCTTTGCCGATGTGTTCTAGGAATGGTAAAAATGCACTGTAATTGTCAATCATTTCAAGATGCTTTTCAGGAATTTGCTCTGGTTACGGACTCTGTAGGAAATTTAGCCTGGTTCTAAAGTCTGCAGAGTCATGGATGTGTCCTTGAACTAGGATATTGTCATGTTTTCTTAATTCTGAACTGGTTAAACTCATTTTTTTCTTTCTTCAGATTTTCCTAAACAAAAGTCTTCAGAGATACTGCAAAAAAAATTAATACAGCAAGGATTTAACATCATTGCCTATTGAAAATTCTCTGACTCCTCAGGAGTATCTGGGAGGATTTTCCTCTAAAATAGATTGCTCTCTAAAATGTGTCATTAACTCTCAGCAGTGGGTTAAATCTTGCCGTCGGCATGTCCAGGGAAGCTAGGGAAGCTTTTGTGAAGCTTGTTTAGTTGTAACAGGTGTTAGAATTTGACATTTGATTTGACTTACCCGTATTTTTGGAGACTGTGATTTAAGACAGCATCTGAAATATGCACAAACTGTTATGCAGAAACGTACTTACAGATAGATGGGTAGAATGTTTTAAAAAATGCTTTGAGCGAAACTCTCCTTTTACTTGAGGTTTGAAAAGGCTTGATACTTTTCTAGTGGTCCTCAGCCAGCTAATTTCAGTCTAGGAGACTAAAAAAAATATAATAAGAAAGCTGTTGCTGTAAAATTTTCAGTCTGTCTGAAACAAGTCAGAACAGGAAGCGTTTGTGAGAAACCTGTTCTCTCAGCGTCTTCCCTCCCAGTTCCCATTTCATGAGGTTTCCTGCACACCCAAATAAATATCTGAAATGTTAGCACTTTTTCCATTCCATACTAAGCATATTAACGGAAAATAGGTAAGTGGCTCCAACTTCTCAATAAAGCCAAGTGACATAGCATGAATGCCATTGATGCTACTATCCCAATTAATTCAATGTGGTTTTGTCATTCTTTCAAGGTGTACTCCGGCACTCAGGACCTAGGGATATTGTAAGCACCTCCAGCCCCTCTGCCCACTGCAGATCCCTGGCACGGGCAGTCCACTTTGTTCACTATTATATCCCAGGGCTCAAAAAAGTGCTTGTCACATGGAATGCATCCAGTGAAAATTTATTACATAAATAAATAAATAACTAGGATATCATGGTGGTCTGTCTGTTACATCTGAATGGGAAGACTCAAAATCCACACCAGGGAGCCTGGTGGAGTGGGTAAAAGCCACAGTAAGGGCTGTATGCCCTGAGAAGGGGGACTGTCTACTCCACTTATAAATGCTAAGTGGGTCACCCCAGGGAAGCAGTGATATGCTTACTGTACAAACCCTGTGAGACTGGCTGTATGATGGCAGGGATAGTGACCTATTGCCCAGGCTATGGTAAATACTATAGATCAGAGGGTCCCTTCTACACGGGTCCCCACGTGAACTTACTCCTACAAAATTGAAGGATAGCCAGAGAGGCCTTATCATGTTTGCTGTTCATATTTCCCTGTGGAGTCTTACAGATGCTAATAAAAACAAGAGAAAAGGGAAGAATAGAGGGGAAAGTCAAGGGCTTCCTCCTAGGCAGGTAATTTTTAAATGGTCTTTAAAGAAAAAAGACAAATTAAAAAAAACAAAAAACTGATGGGGCTGAAACTAAAAAAAAGGAAAGGGGAGCGTTTCATGGCACTTGTCCCAGCAGGATGAAAATCTCTAGTTATTAAAAAATGAAAGGGATAAAATGGAAATCAATGAGGTCCAAACAAAGATCTTAACAACACTATCAACACCTGGGTGGACCAAAGGGGACCTCTGCTAGTCCCTAGGCATTGAAGGGCCCTAAACCCTATTTCTCCCAGTTTAGAGGAATTTAAAAAGCGGGAAGGCAGAGAAATCCAATCTGACATTGCCTGGGGTAATAGTTGGGTAGATTAATCAAGGTCAAAATTAACAAAGGGGCCAGAGTCTTTGGCTCAACTGCTGGCTGGGGACCCAAAATGGTCTGGGGGTGGAGAAGAGAAGTTCCTGGGAGTAGAACATAAAAACGTAGAGGTTGTTAGAGCTCTGAAAGTTGCTATATTTGAACACACTTCATGAGAAGTGGTTGCATCTTTGTTGTCTGACTGTGATATGGGAAGGGCTGCCGTTCTGACTGGGAAATGTTCCCCCTACCTAACCCTGTGAAGCAGGCAGCATATAACTCTGCCTTGTAAGCTTACTAATTGGACGGTAAGATTGCCGGAGCCCACAGAGGCGGAGCAGGAGCTGGAGTGCTGTAGGACAAAGTCTCCTTTGGATGGCCCTCTGTGAAGTGTTTCCTGGGACTCACGGCAAAAGCCTGGGAGCACCTCCCAGTGATGACTCTGGCGCTTTGTACTAGAAACTTCCACTCTCGGGACATTTACTCCCTTGTTATGGGAATTAGCTGAAGTTATCCCTATGAAGGACTTAAAATAATATCAATACCTGAAATACCAATGCTGTCCTGGGTGATGTTGGAGAAATTCTAATGGGCAGTGCCCAGAAAAGATTCATAATAAAATGGAGCTGGTTTATACACGCACTACATGGGGAATGCGAGGAGGAGCCAGCTACTCTTGGGAAGGGAGCCTCTTTTCCCCTAGGACTGACTACAACTGTGAGGGCTGCTGGATTTGCAGTGCCCCACAAACAGCTAAGGGCTGCTGGGTTTGTGGGTGGCAGTTGGAAGGTAAACAGACACCATCCTGTTTGGAAGTGTGCTGCTTTGATCAAAGAAGGCAAAAGCAGATCAGCTCAGTGGGCTGAATTGCATGCTGTTTCCTGGCTTCCTTTCGCCTGTCCCAAGGCAGAACTCTAATATTCCCCTACCTTTCTGATTGTGGGAACTGAAACTCTCATTTTAGAGAAAGTCCAGCCCAGTGCCCTTCAGGCCAATAACAGTTTGACCCATAGTCCTTGAAAACCCAGAGGACAGGGTTCAGCTTCCCAATAGTTGTTGAGAGTAGGCTTTTGTAGGGTGGCCCACCCTGGCAGGGAATGGAAGCTCTGCGCCCCTCTGCCCCTCTTTCCATCCCTTGCCCTATGCACCTCTTTGTCTGTATTCTTTGCTCCTGATTGTATAACAATATCCTTTATAATAAACCAGTAAACATGCCAGAAAAAAAAATACCAGGTTCAAGGAACCCTTTGCTCCAGATTTACCATTCTATGTTTCCAATTTTCATCATAGGAATAACTCAAATTAATGACTCAATAATAACCCTCAAAATGCTGGAAGCAGATACTTAATTAAAAACCATTTTTTAGCTAAATATACTCAATCATAAGAATGTCACATAACTTATTTGCAATCAGATGACTATTTTAGTTCTAGATGTTCTTAAGAGATATGCTGTCAGTAATAATTGGTAATAATCATAACAAAAAATAATCTTTAGTCTTTATAATTCAAAACCATACATATTAGGGACCCACTAAATATTAATTATCATAATAGATGCTGTGTATAAATAAAGAAAAATCCATAGAAAGAGTTGTCTACTTCTAGGCATTTAACAATAATATTTATTGAGCACTTAGCATGTCCCAGCTACTCCGTTAAATCAATACATTCCAGGATTTAGTCCTCATAACAGGCCTATGAGCTAAATACTACCGGTTTCTGCATTTTACAATGAAGAAGTTAAGGTTTGGAAAGGTTAAATAAATTGTCAATCGTCAAGTTACTAGAAAATGATAGGAGTAGGATTTAAACTTGTGTTTTTGACATCATAGCCTGTACTTTTTCTTCGAACATTTAACTTTATTGTTTTTCCTTCAAGTTTATATTCTATTTGATGCTTTAGGACACACACATGAAATAATGTCCTTGTCAAACAATACATGAATGACCATAGTAAGCTGATAACACAGCTTACGGTTAGCAACAGGATGGTACCCACTGAAGAGACAGCTCCCTTTGGAAGTATTTCCTGAAGAAAGCGAGTTTGAATCTGTACAGGCAGCTGTGAAAGAGTATATATTTCTTGAAGGTAAAAGATAGACTATAACTAATTGTGTTAAAAAGATAAGGTTTTACTTTTAAAATTTCATAATCCTGGGCTCCTGGTGACATAATAGGAATAACAGCAGTAAAAATAATTTGAGGAAGAGTTTAAGAAAGAACAATTTGGTTTCATGTGTAGAATAATGGGCCTTGGGATGATGAGATCCTCTTTCATATAAACAAAAAGTAACTAGAAGAAACTTTTCATTGCAAAGCCTTGGAAAAGCACAAATTTTGAAAACTTCAGCATTCAATATATATTAATATAATGGAAACCCTCTACGGTGTAGCTCTGAATGCTTTTTATAATACTTATGAACTGGTGAGACAGCTCACAAAGCCACACCCTGCCTATGCCACTCCATCCCGCCTCATTCCCACCATCCACACAGCGCTTTTTTTTTTTTTTTGTGAGATAAAGTCTTGGTGTATTGTGTGGAGAGAAGTGCCATCATGGTAGCTCACTGAACTTCAAACTTCTGGGCTCAAACAATCCTTCTGCCTCAGCAGCTGGGACTACAGGCATGTCCCCCAAACCTGGATAATTTTACTATTTTTTGTTAGAAGTGGTAGGGGGTCTCACTATGTTGTTCTGGCTGGTCTTGAACTTCTGTTTTTAAGAGGTCTTCTTGCCTCAGCCTCCTAAAGTATTAAGATTATAGGCATGAGCCACTGAGTCCAGCCTAGTGTTGCTTTTTTGAAAAGAAAGAAAAAGTCTTGACATTGTGGGTACGATTTCCATAGTCATGGACAGAACTTCAGAATCTTCACCACTGGACCCACGATATGGAAACATATCTTGTGTGACTTGCTTCAAGTGTGTTCTTTGCCAGGACTTTGCCAGAAATCCTTGCATTAATTTTTATGTCTATCACTGCCAAAGATATTTCCACTTCTTTCTTTTATGCTGGAATCTTTCATATTTAAGAATGCAAATTTTATGTTTCTTTTAGAAGAGGTGTATGTGTTTATAACAAGGAAAGTCTTCAATCCATGAGGCTTCCTCTTGACTACTTTTCCCCTTTTCAAAAAAAAAGAAGTTAAAATGATTTAACTAAAGAGAAAATTGGACAAAAAGCAAGTTAGAATATTCAATGCGAAGAAAAAAAAAAGATAGAATATAGACAGAAATGAAGGCGGTAAGAGAGATGTGCCTTTACAATGATGGAAAATGCTCCTGAAGCTTCAGTAACATACTCGGGCATCACTGGATTTGAGTGACAGTGTAAACTATGTGTCATAGATTTCTGCATTAATCTGTAGGAAGTCTAAGCATTTCTGTATATTTTCTGTAAGGGAAAACAGATGTTTGTTAAAGAGCATCTTCTGAATTTGCCAAATAGGAAAAAATTAAAAAAGCAGTAGTCTAGCCATTCCCTCTGTAAGAGATAATGAGTAAGGAGAGCCTTGTGTGATGGTGCAGAGAGAGCCATCATTAGAGAGAGGTGTGACAAGAAAGAAAGAAAATAGTGAAGGAGCACCACCAAGTTTCGTTCAAGAAATAGATTGGATTTATACAAGGAAAATATTTGTTTGATGCAAAAATCATATCATTGGGTTAACACCTCTCCTGATAATCTAGATTAATTTAGCATCATTTGTAATAAATTTAGTGTTCTCTATAAATGCTTAAAAAGGCATATATTTATATGTTTACTAGTGTGCAGTCCCACAAGGGGAGGGGATGGAAATAAATGTAGGTATTAAAAATACCAGTAATATTATATTCTCGATCCTACTTGCCTACTGGAATTTATAGAAGAATAAAAACATAAAGAGACAAAATTCCTTTTTTAATGTTAGACTCATTTTTTTAAAAATTGAGATAGGTGGCATATTCAATGAATTTAAATGTCAGAGCTATGCCATACCTTAATATAATTTTTTAAATTTGAGCATGCATAGCAAGATGGCTCCTTTCATTCTATTAGTGTTTAGTTATTTAAAAATAAATATTGAAGTTGAGGAGCAGAAGCAAGACAGAAAATGAATATTAAGTAGCTACTTATTCCTCTTCAAAATTAAAAACATTGTACCAGTCTTTAAGTCTTCTTTGTGTCAAGCATTGTTGTTTTTCTTCAAAATAGAAAAAAAAAAAGATGTTAAACATCCTTAACCTTTAATATTATTTTTTGATTTGGGGAAATTTAGTACATGAGAGCACAATTTTTGCTTATTTTAGGGTAGAACCCTAAAATATGGTATAATATATGAGATACCTTATAGGGTATCTCACTATAAGATACCCTAAATCTTATAGTGAGATTTGGTGGTAGATTGATAGATTAAGGTGTCAGATTAGGTAACCTGAATTCATTTGTTCTTTCATTCAAAAAGTATTTAGGGCTAGATGGGGTAGTTCATACCTATAACCAAAATTTTGGGAGACTGAGGTAGTAGGATCACTTGAGGTCAGGAATTAGAGACCAGTCTGAGCTACATAGCTAGACTCCATCTGTCCAAAAAATAATTAAAAAGCCAGGTCTTGTGTCATGTACCTATAATCTTAGCTATGTGGGAGGCTGAAGCCAGAAGATTGCATCTCTTGAGCCCAGGAGTTCAAGGCTACAGTGACCTCTGATTGTAATTCAGCTTGGACGACAGAGGGAGACCTTGTCTCTAAAAGAAAAAAAACAGAAAGAAAAGAAAAGTTTAATAAAGAAGAACATTTCCTACATTCCAGATTTCATTGCCAAGCCCTGGAGATGTAATGATGAAGGAAGCCAGACCCTCCCCTGCTCTCTTGTAGCTGGCAGTCTAGAAGGAAAGGCAATATTAATTCATTACTAAGCATGCTTAATTGTGAGAAGCCCTATGATGAAGGGGGCAGAGCCTGTAATGAGGGACTTGAGATTTGAAGGAGTTGGGGTGTCAGGAGAGGCTTCCATGATGAAGACGCTTAACTGAGATACGCAAGCTGGGTAAGCAGATAGGTGAGGAGGTATGTCTGTGCCAAGGGAAATAGGAGCGGGAGAGCAGTGAGTTGGAGCCAGTGTTATGGGATAAATGGGGAGCAGAGGCTGGAAGCAGATCACACAAGTCCTTGGAGACCATGTGGAGAACTGATCTTTATCCTAAGAACAGTGGGAAGTCATTGAAAGCTCTGAAGTGAAGCAAGTAGGTGACTTAATCAGACTTCCAGCTTAGCATTTAAAAAAGATACTTTGCTAATTTTTTGAGAATTGATTTGGCTTTGGGTGGTTAGGTTAGAGCAGGGTAGTTCTAGCAAGAAATTGCCAGGGAAGAGATAGTGGTCACTTGTTTCAGGTTGATGGTGAGTATAGAAGAAAATGAAGGGATTGAAAGATCTGTAGAAGATAAAATTGACATGGAAAATGATAATAAAATGGATGTGGGAATTCTCTCTCTGTGTGAATACGTTATATATTGTACATATTCTTCATACATCATGTATATCGTATGATACAATATATATAAACATACATAGTTGTGAATGTGAGTGTGTGTATATGTGTATATATATTTCAGAGTAGTTCATTATAAAGGATGCTCAAAAAAGCAGTCTTTATAGTTAATTTCTCTTTTTTATCAAACCCTATCCTTGCTCTTATTTTCCCTGCTAGGTATAATGTAAGTAGAATATGGGATCATTGAATAAAAACCGAAGGAAAAATTTTCTTATTTAAATGATTTTGACCAGTTTAATTATAGTACACACCTCATTCTTTTTTAAACCAAGTTATGCCAAGCTTCCCCAAACCACTAATCAATGAAGTTACTTAAATAATGACTGGGTTATAATAACATATTACAGTGAAAATGACAACAGAGTAGAATTAAAAGTGAGGAATGCTGAATGAAGCTAATTGCCATTCTCCAGGTAAAGTGTGAATGATTTAGGGTCATCCCGAAGAAGGATATCGCCGAAGTGACTTGGGTTCTGGAATTGAGACTTGAAATTACTGATTTTTTTTTAAATTGATTTTTTCTGTCATTATCATACCATTCTTCTGATGAATTTTGCAACTTTTATGATTCTGATTTGTGAAGTTGTTTAAAAAGGTGTAAATTATAATTAAAATTTCCATCTACTTTTCATACCCTCATATAAGTTTTATTCAGCTAGCAGTTAAGTAACTGATTACCCTATAAATATAACTTTAATGGCCTAGTTACCTATATAGTATCTACCCCTGAATGCTTTATCTAAAAAAATTTTCTTGGAAATTTCTATTTCTTTTGTACAGGGCTTATTGTTTATTGAACAGCTGGAGATGGGTTATGGCTGTAGGATGTAGGCAACGTGTGTGAAACATGAGCACTTAGACCTTTGCATAACACTTGGACATACATTAAATTTCCTTTTGAAAATGATAAACAATGGGAAGTGACATGTATTTCAGAGGATGAACTAAGTTACCAAAAATCACTGCGTTATATCGAGATTTTATGGAATGATTTACTTAGATTGACTAAGATCTTTGGTTGACTAAGGTGACTGGATTTTGTGGGCATCCTTGTTAAGTGTTTCAGATGTCTTACTGTGGTATGTTTTCCACATTACATCACTTAAGTTCTGAGATGCTAAATGAAGCCAGTGGACTGTGTGTTGCTGTGTTTGCTCCACCTGCTCACAGCAGGAGACACATTTTAAAACACATTACAGGGGATTTCTTGCTCAGTCTCTCATCTCCGGATCTTTTTTCTTTTTAAAATATACATCCTTCATTGAAAATGACCTAGGGAGAGGGGAAAGGAGGGGGGCGGGTTGATAGCAGGAGGGTTAGTAGGGGGTCCACACCTATGGAGCATATTGCAAGTACAAGTTGGATCTATCAGGTGTAGAACACAAATATCTTAATGCTGCAATTGGGTAAATGAGGTGAAAGCTGTGTTGATTAGTAGCATGTAAGCACTCCAATTTGTACAAATAATCAACACATCGAATCCCATAATGGCATAAATGTATGTATGATCTATGTACAAATGACTTAATAAAAAAA
>CAUYRH010070457.1:0-23972 GCA_963574655.1 Perodicticus potto
CCCCCCCCCCCCCCCCCCCCCCCCCCCCCCCCCCCCCCCCCCCCCCCCCCCCCCCCCCCCCCCCCCCCCCCCCCCCCCCCCCCCCCCCCCCCATCAGTGGGAGGAGGGAAGGCATTTGGTGGGATCTCGCCTAATGTGCACAAGGCAAGGGTACACTTCAAAAGAACTAAGAGTAAATTATAAACGTATTACTGCAAAAAATAAGTAAGTGAGGTGATGGTTATGTTAATCAGTTTGATTTAAGCATTCCACATTGTAAATCAAATAATCACATTGTACCTCATAAACGTATATGGTTATGATTTAATAAAAAATTAAATTTAAAAAAAGATAGTCACCACTAGTTTGCTAGCTGACTTTCTTTCTTGCTGGCTTTGATAATGCAAGTTGCTATATTAGGGAGGCCCCTGTGGAAAGAAATTGAGGGTAGCTTCTGGCTAACATCCAGTTAGAAACTGGAACAAAATGTTATCAACAATGTTGAAGGAACTAAATGTATATAAACAACCACATGAATTTGGAAGTCAGTCCTTCCTTAGTCAGGCCTTCACATGAGACGCTAGCTTTGGCCAGTTCCTTGATTGAAGCTGTATGAGAAAACTCAATCCAGAGGACCTAGCTGATCCAGGCTTTGATTTTTGAAACAAAAATACACTGTAAGATAAAAATGTGTATTATGTAAGCTGCTAAATTTTGAAGTAATCTATTATGTGCAATAGAAAAACTAATGCAGGTCCCTTTCAGGGTCTTGGGTTGACACAAAAGAAGGCCTCAAACCTTAATTTATTTCTTCATGATAAATTGGCCCCTGAGTATGGACCTGAAGTAGAGGTGTCCCCACAGAAACAGCACTTTACAACTGTATATAATCACAATTTATATCTTACAATTATTTGCAGTATTTTATTTATGAACAGGCCTCATGGTTTTATTGCTGGTGACTGCTCAATTGAATAAAAGATTAAAAAATAACTCATGAATTGATGAGCACTTGGGTTGATTTCATGTTTGCAATTGTGAATTGTGCTACAATGAACATCCAAATGGAGGTGTCTTTTTGATGAAACGTCTTTTTTTTCCTTTGGGTAAATATTAATAGTGGTTTTCTGGATTGAATGGTACTTCTCTTTTAGTTCATTGTGGTATCTCCATGGATAGGAGGGATCCTATGGAGTAGGGATACCGTGGAGCACAACTCAGCCATAAAAAGTATGAATTAATACATTTTTCAGCAATCCAGATGGAACTGGAGACTATTCTCCTAAGTGAAGTGTCTCAGGAACAGAAAAACAAATACCACATGTCCTCAGTGTTAAATTGGAACTAACTAATGAGCACTAACTAATGTGCACAAAGGGAAGTAAAACTCAGTGGAAATCAACCAGGGGATGGGAGGAAGAGGGAGGGGCAGAAACCTAACAGGTAGTAAGAACACTAAGTGACAAGCACACATTAGCTGGGCCTCAAGCATCATAAGAGTGATTAATGTAGCCTAAAACATTTATATCTCTGCATTATTTTGAAATAATAAAGAAAAGATAAAAATCATCTGCCAAAGGTGGAATGGGGACAGTTTAAGAAATAAGAAGTTTTGAGAGGGGGAGGGGCAAGATGGCTGACTGGAAGCAGCTTCTGAAAGAGGCTCCTGTCCAAAGGAAAGGATAACATCCAGAAAATGCCCAATTAAGTGGAAGAGTGGGAGCCCAGCTGAGAGAGAAGTGATAACTGCAGGTCACATCTGCTGAGGCAAGCTGCGACTCCAAGAAAGCAAGCTTCAGGTACAAAATTTATCTGAAAAGAAAAGTGTCCGTCCCCTGCCCCAAGAAAGCTGTGGGGAATTTTTTTTTTTGGGGGGGGGGTTGCTTCCTTTCTTTTTTCTCTTCATTTGCTCCTGCAGGTTTTCTACAGACAAGCGGTAACTGTGGACCTCTTGTCTCACTTCATGAGACAGTGCTGTGGGAAGTGGGGACTACTTTCTCAGTGGGACCCTGCTGTGATTCTGAACACTCTCTTACTAGGCAGAAAAACTGAACTAAAGTTTCCCATGCTATTCTGAACTTCCAGTACACCCTTCCCCCCTTACCTGATGAACTAGAAGCCCAACCAGTGGTGAGATTGTGGGAGGAAGTTCTTGAGCGCCCCACCCCCCTATCTGCCAGACCAAGTGCCCCGCCAGGCAAGAGACTCAGGGGGCCATGTGGAGCCTCCTCCCAACCCCCACCCACAGTGGCCAGAGACTCCAGAAACCGGGCACTCGGCACCGCAGGCTCTGGCAACAGACTCCAGAAACTGCAGGAAATCTGCACGGCACTGTGGGGTGCCCACCTGGGCCAGGGAACCCGGGAGCTGTGGGAACTCTATGCCATGCAGCCGCGTCCCCACACACTCACTCCGGCCAGGGACTCCTGGAGCTGCACATCCTGCATCCTCCTTCTGGTGCCCTCCCTGCCTTCACACTGGCCCTGCCCCTCTGGCCAGAGAATCCAGAAGCCATGTGACCCGCGCCCTCCCTCGGGTACCCTCCCAACCTCTGCACAGAGCCCTCCGCCCAGCCAAAGACTGCTGGAGCTGCAGGCACTCTTTGCCAAAGTCACCAGGTGCCAGGCACTGCCAGAACTGTGTGCACCATCCCCTGCCCTGCTGCTGGATCCGTGTGTGCCACACTCCGGAACTGTTCCCAATGCTAGAACTCCCTGGCTGGGGCAGTCCCGGAGGAGCTACAAAAGGTCACTTCCTACAAAGATCCCACAACAATACAGTTATCCTGCTGGGATCTAATTTTGGAGAGACACCTCCCCAACTCTGAGGATGGCCAGAGGCAATGGTTAAAAATAATCATGAGGTGGAATCAATCAAAAAATTCTAGTAATATGAATAATCAGAGTAGATCAACTCCCCAAAGGAACGATAAGGCAGACACAGCACAAGATCCCATGCATAAACAGATGGCTGAGATGTCAAAATCGAATTCAGAATCTGGATAGCAAATACGATCAATAGAAAGGAAGAAAAAATGGAATTAGAATTTCAAGCAGTAATCCAAAAGAAGTCTCAAGAATTCAATGAATTCAAAGACGAAATGTCCAAAGATTTTGACATATTGAGACAAGAATTTCCAGCCCTCAAAGATCTGAGAAATACAGTGGAATCCCTCAGTAACAGAATGGAGCAAGCAGAAGAAAGGATTACTGACATGGAAGACAAAACTTTCGAACGCTCCCAAACTTTCAAAGAGGAAGAGAAATGGAGGGTAAAAACAGATCATTCTCTCAGAGAGCTCTGGGATAATTTGAAGAAAACCAATATTCAGCTTATAGGGATCCCTGAAAGCAACACAGTGGCTTCAAAAGGCACAGAGTCTCTTCTTCATGAGATTATGAAAGAGAACTTTCCAGACATGCCAAGAGATTCTGAATTTCAGATAGCAGATAGTTTCAGAACCCCAGCATGACTCAACCTGTGTAAGACATCCCCCAGGCAAAGGGGGATGGGTGGAGGGAGGATAATTGGTGGGGCCACACCAGTGCATCTTAGAAGGGTACAGGTGAAACTTACTAAATGCAGAATACAAATGTCTTCATACAATAACTAAGAAAATGCCATGAAAGCTATGTTAAACAGTTTGATCAAAATATTTCAGATTGTATATGAAACTAGCACATTGTATCCCTTGATTGCACTTATGTACACAGCTATGATTTAATAAAAAGAAAAAGATAATGAAAGTAAATATATATAAAAAAAGAAATAACAAGTTTCTTTGAACTACTTTCGAATATTAGGACATCAACATGAAACAATAAATATAAATTAGCCTGAACAGGGCAGACATAGCATTAGAGCACACACTTATCAATCTCATCAGCATGAGTTCATGACTTTCTCTAACAAAGTTTGGAAGCTTTGGTGTGGAAACTGAGAAAGAGAAAGGTGGGGTTATCTAGTGGTGGGGTTTTATGATGTGGTCAGGGGATCTTGGCCCAGAGGTAATATAACAGAAGAAAGGGAAGACACATAGGTCCTGGAAGGCACAGTGAGATGGGAAAATAAGTTCAGTGGGTATAACAGACAAAGAGGAGAGATGAACAGATGATGAGCTCAGAGAAGGAGATTTTGAGCTGGAGAATGTGGAAGTGGAATAATTTTGAGGGTGAGGAGTTTGGTTTGGCCATATAATGTTATAGAAATGGAGGAAAAGGAAATTTATTGAAGTTTAAAGCAAAAATTATGATACCAGGCTCTCAAAATTGTTATCACCTTTTTTTTTGAAGATGTGAGAGTTGGTTATTGGCATTGAACATTGACTGTGAGCTGTTTTCCATCAGTATGATCCTGTCTTCTTTTCACTTCTGAGAATTTTTTTCAAGTGGCACATTTAATTTAACATTAGTCCTATTGTCAAAACACATCATTCTATTAATTATAAAAAATAACAAAGGTACGTGTGGAATCAATTTCAATTTAAGAAACAGGAATACTATGTGTATTTTTCCCAAGGTTAACTTTCACAGATGTTTTATGCTTTATTGAATTGATTTCAACCAAATGATTCATGAACAGGTCATCTGAATTTGGTTTTCAGTGGGGACATAGAGTTATAGTTATAAGTACATCTCTGGGTTCTACAGAAAGCAAGCTCAGATGGGTTGCTTTGGCTAATGGGCTTCCCTCCAGGTGCTGAAGTAAGGATTTTGTCAAAAGCTGGAGAAGTTAGGATTTCAAGAAAGCATACTAAGCTTGAGTATTGAAAGGAAAATGGAAGTTAATAAGTCATGGCAACAGTCGGAATTGGTCTCTAATTGGTTGTAATTTTAAAGGCTAACCATTGTCTTAGAAAGACCTTTCAGTATTTGGGTTAATTCCCTGCAGTGGGCCGTGCTTCTTCATTGTGTCACAACTCTAATTCCCAGGCTTGCCGGCAGGTAAAATGAAATCACTGGGCCTAGGCTATGTGTATCTGAAACAACGGGAGGCTATGAGCCTTGTGGGGTTGTAGGGATCTTCCATGTCGGTTGGGGCATGTGGGGACAGATGCATTAAACTTTCCGTCTTGATAGTGGCAGGGAGGTTTGCCAGAAGGTCCAAGGCAGCGTTCCTGGCACCAGAAGTATCCCTGAGACCGTGGCACCTGCCAACTCTCCTTTAGTACCCAGTGGGAAAGCAGTAACGACTGCAATTTTTTTCATCAGGCCAATTCTGTTGTGAGATTTTGGGCTTTGTTCCTGAAAATGTAGCCTGATGTCCTTGCTAGCTTTCCAAGCAATTCTGAAATTTTTAAATATGCTTTGAATAAATACCTTTCTTGATTAATTAGGTAGAGTCATCATCTGTTGACTGCAACTAAGAACCCTGACATACATTTCATGCTAGGATGGAAATATCCGAAGGAGTTCAAGACGGCAGTTCTGAGCAGGTGCCGTTGCCTGAGAATGGTTTCACCCTACCTTTCTCTTTGGAGCGTGGGGAGGATACATGGACATTTAATGATGGGGATGGGCTCCTTTGATTCGACTTCCACTCCAGGATGGGAAGAGGGTGTGGATATCAGACAAAGCCCAGTGGGCGACAGTATTTTATGCTAGATTTGCCATAAGAAAATACAGAGACTGGGTGGCATGAAACACTGAATTTCCAAGAGACACTGACATCACAGCATCAGCAGATTGGTCTCTTCTGAAGCCCCTTTCTTTGGCTTGCAGATGGCTGCCTCCTCATCGTCTGAGGCCATCCTTCTGGGCACTAACGCCCTTGCTGCTTTTCCTTTGCATGTCCAAATTTCGTGTTTAGGACACTGTACGGATTAGATTAGGACCATCCTCAGATGCTCATTTTAACGAATCATTTCTTTAAAGGCTCTGTCTTCAAATATGGCTGCATTCTGGGTACTTGAGGTTGGAACTTCAACAAAGACCTTGGCATTTTACTTGGCTAACAAGAAAACAGGTACTTTAACCTACCAATGTACATAGAGTTCATCAACCTCATGACACTTTTAATCTTCTAATTACTTTTTCACTTCTCCCTGTATCCCAATCTAAAGTACCCGAGGGAGAACAACCCAAGTACTTATTGACAAGTCTGTTCTCAAACAACCAGTTCCAATACCTTACTGTAAAGTGTACTTCCTACAGAACTGTTCATGGAATAAGCATCTTATTTCTGGAATGTTTCAGAATATGTTAAGAACTTCCACTGGGCAAATCCCAAATATTGTATTTTTCCACTCCAAATAGGAGATATACATTAGTTCCCAAGCCCCGTCAATATTTAAAACTTTCTAATTTCTTTTAGTTCTTTTCTTTTAATTATAAACAGATAGCCAATGATTAACAGATGTTTTAGGGGAAGTTGTTAATATATGAAGGAAAAACACAGTGAAACTGGACAATGTAGGAAGGATATAAAAAGTCTATTTTAATTAATATCTTTAGACAGATAAGAGAAGATATTACATTTATGAAACAATAATATGATTATTTCTAAAGAATGTGTAAAGAATAATAAGAAAGAGCACTTGGACATAAAAACAGGATAGCAGCTATAAAATTTCGATATTAAAGCAGAAAATAAAATCAAGAACATTTGATACTATTTTGTTTTACCATCATTGTTTTCATGTGCGATTTATTAGACTTTGAGATTTAAACAGAAATATTTTACATTTTATTATATGATTCTACATTAATTATGTTAAGCATGAAAAGAAAAAAATGTCCACATTATCTTCTAAATGTCATGAGTATCTGGGAGCTAGTTCAAAGTTATTTTCTTATATCAATAGAAACTTAAAAGTTAATTTCACCAAAAATATCTTTTATGAAAGTAACTTAATTTCCTAATAGTTTTGCTAAAAATGTAAGTTTTGTATTATTAATATTCAGATTATGTTAAATATTTATATAAATTTCTAATTTTCATATTTAATTTGAGAATTATAACTTATATAAGTAAATTACATTAAAAGTTACCCATCAAATATATTCATAAAATTAATGATTAGTACATTTCTAATTTCTAATTTAACTTTTACCTTAACAATGATATTTAGTCATTCTTAACCCTGAATTGAATAAAGAGATTGTCTTAGTCTTAATATTTTTACATTTAAAGCATGCATAAATATATAGAAAAATTTCATAATTAGAAAAATGTCTAAAAAGGCTTCTTGGGCAGGAAATAATGAAAAAAAATGTTGAGAGACTGATCTACAAAAAGTATTAATTTGATTCACGGTTTACTATTGTTTAAAGCTCTCAGATTTGTTAATAGCTAGATTTTGTCTGCTAAAGATATGACTAATTTCTTTCCTATCCAGTGGAAAAAGTACAATGATGGTTTATGGTCCCACTGGGTATTAACCAGTTTTGCATCTGATCTAGCCACGTGATCTTCCTTTTACCATTTAGCTTTGCAAATGCTCTTTGTGCTGGTCATGGCATCTTACTTGACATGTATTCATTTTATATTTGCATAAGAGTCACAATTTGTTTTGTGAAAATTATTTTTTAAGACATTTTACTTTATCAGGAAGTGATTGGAGGATGTGCTTTATTGAAATCAGGGAATAAACTAAACGCAAAGAAGCTCTGAGAGCCAGGGGAAAGAGAATCTCCCAAAAGAAAGAGGAGAGGGGCATTCTCACTTGGTAGGTGGAAGAAACTTCTAGGAGCACAGACCTGCACAGAATGGTTCCAGACTGCAGCAGGAGAATGGAGGAGTCTCCGGGAAAAAATAAAATTCAACTGGTAGATCTCTTAATGTGTTTGAATAGAGTAAAAAGATTTTTTTTTCCCTGTAAAAAAGTTTAGAACAGAATTAATGATAGGCACAAAGAAAATGGAATCACAAAATGAGAGTTAATTTTTGGAAACCAACACTTACTACAAAAAAGGGAACCTATTAGCATGCTACATATTTCTGCTGTGAATAATATTCAGTAGGTATAACAATGTAAACACTGAATATTGATTTAACACCCTAAAATGCATTATAAGTATAACTGGGGGGAGAAGTGGGGGGGAAAGGAGGGAGAAGGTGGAGGCTACAACCAGTCTGAGTCCTCTACTATAAAAACAGGTAAAATCAGCTTGAGAAATACGCCCTGAAATATTTGTAAAAGTTGAGGAAGGCCAGTTGTCCATATTTAGGAGCTTTCCAAGCCCTGCTCCCACCGTTTTTTCCCCCCTCCTTGACTCATTTGATCCTTGTTCTCATCTGTCTTCTCTCCCCCACTGCTGACTTTGCATTGAAGACCTTGCTGGCATAATCTGTTGTCACTGCATTGGAAGGAAGTACAGAAGAAATTGGCAAAAGACCTGCCTCTGAGGGAATCGTCAGAATCCGGAGGTCAGCAGATGGCAGACACTTTGAGACTGATGAAGCTAGGGGCAATGTCCATGAAGAAGTAAAATCCAAACACCAGCTTCCCTTCTCAATCAAGAATGCTGGTCAGAAGGGGAAGTGAGTCAGCGCAGCATGTTTAACCAACATCCGGGTACTTCCTGCTCCTGACTCCGGAACACCAGAAACAGCCGCAGTAGCTCCCGAGAGGCTTAGGGCGCCGGAAAGCAGATAATTAGAGAAGCCAGAGCATGAAGACTGAGTAGGGAAGTATGGGCGCTGGATGTTTAATATTTATTGACACATACCAACCTGCACGTATCAGTGTGTCTCAGTTTCTAAGCAAAGATTGTCACATGGAATATTCCACTCTCTAGATGCCAGGTTATTGGAGCCTCTCTCTCTGGATGGCAGCAATGATGAGGTGAGGATGGGCCTGCTGCAAAGAACACAGAATTTTAAAATACGCACCTCTCTGTACGTTGGTTTTCATATATGCAATCATCTCGACACGCTGTTCTGTAACTGTCTCACAAAATAAAATATGAAATTCCTACTTAATAAGTCTACATCAGTAAATAATTCATTCTCTAAATGTTTTTTGGTGACCTCCTGAGGTGCTTGGCTGGCATTTGAGACACAATAGTGAACAGGGACTGGACACAGCGACGCTCCTGGACTTGATGGTCCTTTTTCTTGGGTCAGTAATTTATTATTTGAATCATTTCAACAAGTTGTATAATGTATTAATGTTCTTTTTCTCCTCATGGTTCTTGACCTAAATTTAAACATTTAGCAATAACAGAGCTAGAATTTGGATCCAGATTGTATTCTGAAATCTGTAATTTTATCACATGTTTTATATGTAAAACTAAAGTTCAAAAAAGAAAGAATGTGATACACTGACTAAAGAAATGTGAAGAAAAAGTTTAGGGATTTTTAAAAACTTTGCCATGTTTGCTTTCCCTGTCTCTCAATAGATTTAAGTTTATGCATATAATTAAAAATAATTTTAACTTACTTAACAATTACTTCCAGATATCAGGAACATTTATTCCTATACATTTCGGCATGGATATCTTAAAAATATAAAACTACAATCTTATTGTTACACTCCCTAAAGTTAACATTGATATGATAATATTTTCTAACACAGAGACCTTATTCAAGATTTTCCATGGCTTTGTGAGACCAGCAAGTTGTTAATTCATTGCCTTTGGAACAGCTTTCAACTGAAAATGTAACACAAGTAAGTAGGAAAATATCAGCGAGAAGTGGACAATACTGTACCCTGGAAGCTCAGGTGCAAACCTGTAGCAGGCTGAGGTAGGGTCTGATCATGAAGACAAGAGATATTATTACCTAAAATCTGGAACTTTTTTTTGTTTTAATAACAGGGTCTTTCCCCATTGCTTAAGCTGGAGTACACTGGTGTGATCATACTTCACTGAAGCTTCAAACCCCTGGACTCTACCAATCCTCTTTCCTCTGCCTTCCAAGTAGTGGGAACTACAGGCATGCACTACCATGCCTGGATAATGTTTTTATTTTTTCATGGAGACAGAGTCTAACTATGTTGTCCAGGCTGTTCTCAAATTCCTGGCTTCAAAAGATCCTCCTGCTGTGGCCTCCCAAAATGCTGGGAATTCAGGTGTGAGCCACCACACCAGCCTAGAAAAGGAGGACTTTGCTATTCATGGCATTTCTACAGAGCTTGCTAGAGTTCATAGAAGACATGAGGTGAGGATGTATTTTCTTTCCCTGATCAGAAAAGAACCATTATCCACCCTGAACTTGAAGGCATTTGGAGGTCGAGCTGTGGAATTGTTGCAATTTGGCATTGTGGTAGGCAGCTCTTGGATGGTCCCTAATGATCCTCACATCTTGGTATTCACACCCTCCCACATTGCACCAGGGATGGATGGTGCAGCCAGTAGGTCATGGCAGTGATGTACTATCACTTCTGAGATTAGTTTAAGCAGACGCCATGGCCTCCATGTCTGCCTCTGTTCTTAATCATCTGCTTCGTAGGAAGCCAGCTGCTGTGCTGTGAACTGCCCTGTGGACAGTCTCACAGGTAAGCAGTGAGGTCTCTGGCTAACATCCACAAGTGAGCTTTGAACTGGTTCCTCTGACCCAGTCTGGCCTTCAGATGACTTCAGCCACAGTTTACTATTAACTTGTGAAAATCCTGAGTAGAACTGCTTGGGGAAGGTACTCTTGAATTCTCGACTTCAGAAACTGTGTAAAATAATAGATGTTTGTTATTTAAACTGGCAAGGTTGGAGATTAAAAAAAAATATTGCTTAGTAATATATTAGCTTGGCCGAGCTAAGCTACATTTACCAGAAATCTCCCTTCCTGTATGTTTCTGGTTACTCTGGGTCACAAGGAAATTTCTCATGGGAGATTTGGAAGACGATGGAAGGGAAGCAGCAGCCTTTTATACCACACACGTAGTCACCTACCTGCTAATTCATCTAGCTGGCCTGAGAGCAGTGGCCTGGCTCGCAGCTGGATCCTTTTTTCAGCTTGTCCGTCTCCTGAGCTGGGTGTCTGGGTTTAGTGCTGTGAAGAAGAACACAGCCCCGCAGAACATCTGCAGCACCGTGGTCAGAACAGTGTGAACCCTCAGCTTTCCGTCGAAGCTCAGGGGCCCCACCTGGGCATTTGCTGTCCAGATTGCTCTTCTTCTCTCCCAGTCTACTTTCCATCTTTCCTTCGCAAATGCAGTCTTTGTGGACATCAAGTCCAGTCAGACGTGAAGAAAAAGAGCCTGCAGAAACTGCTTAGCCATTCCAAAATTGAGTAAGGTCAAATGCCCATACATGCCTGTACCCCGCTCCGCAAACACACACACACACACACACACACACACACACACGGTCACTTGTTTTGGGTTACATAAGACCAGCTTGGATCCATTACCAGGAAGGAATAGGTCATATTTACTAGCATATTTAATGACTGCTCACTTTTTTCTCCACTTCTGTTTCTTCCAACTCCAGTAATCTATCCTTTTATCTAGTATGCCTACAAAGTAAACTCTATCATACTGTTTTCTCTAGGAGTAAATCATCAGTATGCTTGCAAATAAAACCTGAGATGTGGTAATTAAAATTATCATAATTCAAAATGACATCGAAAGGAGAAAGATAGTGACAGTTCCATGTGTTTGAGGGGCAAAGTAAAGACAAACGAAATGTAGTGAGTTCCTTACACGCCCTCCTCGCATGGAAGTGGAAGGAAGGCCCCTCTTTGCTGTCCTTTGTCTTTCTAACAGCTTCCACCTGTGGATGAAGACAGGCGCCCCAACAAAGCAATCAGTAATGTAGTCCACTCCCAGGTTAAGCCTCACACTTGCCTATTCATTTGGTCTATGAAGCACTCCATGTGCTTTCTTCCTTGTAAAATTGTGGGAAGTATTACACTATTTATTTTTAAAACTGGTATTATTCTAGTATATAATGTTTAGAGGAAGAGGGAATTGATATTTTTAAGATATCCACCATAGGCATGGAATTGGGTGGGTCCTTCACATAAACTGTCACGTGATCCACAGGACAATGCCTGAGACTGATGGTGGCTGCCAGTGTTTAACAGTGGTAAGACAGGCTCAGAGCACTTGCTCGATTTGCCTGCACAGAGCTGAGCAAGTCTGCCAGACTTCAATGTCCTTTCTGTTCAACTGCGCTATTCTTTTGAGAGACTGCAGTTCTGAAAAGAATAACCTCAAGAAGAATACCCATTAAGAAGGGCTTACTTTCCTCATTGGTCTGAAGAGAATGTGTATCTTCTAAAAATGTTTCTAAAGTTTGTGACTTGACATTGAGTTACATGCTTCACGCATGTTTATGTATGATTTCTATTATGAGCTGCGTCCTCTCAAAAATCAATTCTCTCAAGAGTCAGCATGGCATTGAGGTTAAGAAACTGAGTTCCACAGTTCATAGCAGTGGTTCTACCACTATCTCTGTGACGTGGGGAAAGTAACTCACCTCCTCTCTGCTTCAGTTGTCTCTAGTTTAAAACACGTCTAATCATAGTGCCCACATTTCGTATTGTTAAGATTAAAGTATATATTTTGTCAAAAACCATGATCAAACGCACAGAACGTTGACTGTGGGCAGACATTGTTTTCAGTACTCTGCATAAAACCTCGTTTATTACAACGTCCCTGTGAATAATAAATTTAACAAATAAATAAATTTGTTTTATTTATTTGTTAAATAAATAAATTCTGTCTTGCAGATGATAAAACGGAAGCACAGGGAGACTTAGAGGTATTTGCTCAAAGTCACCTATTAAAACAAAGTAGTTTGGCTTTGGAGTTTATGACCTTCTCCACTAAGGCAGATTGCATCTCAGACACTTAGCAGAGTGCAGGGTTCATGCTCCATAAATGTTAACTGTGACATATGCTCTCTAAGTTCTTGCAGGGACCCGGCTTCTGTAAGCTGTGTTAAACATGATCCCGAGCGCTGAGTTCACATCCGGGCAGGGACATTCAGTGCCACTCCGGGTGAGCCTATATAGAATGTGCTTGCAGGAGCCAAACTGCAATTTCTCCTAAGTGTGCTTCAGCACATTTCTGAGTATACTGATGAGTGCCAAGTACCATTTTGCCTGAAAAATGAGAAATGAATGAGAAATGAATGAAATGCTGAATGGATTTACTATAAGCAACTATCCCAATGAAAGGCTTTGAAAGAATATACTTTTTCTCAATGTGATATATAATTTGTTTTGCACGTCTGATGTCACATTGTGTTTTTAAAAGTTCTTCTCTCTTTGATACTGTTCTGGAAAGCTGTGGTATCCCAAGAGGAGGAAAGTGTGAGTAATCATCACCTATATTATATTATTTTTTGAAATGAAAAGCAATCTTTAGACTGTCATTTATTTTTCTTAGGATCCTGTCTTTCACATTTTAGGCAAGCAGTGGGGGTGGTTCTCAGTCATACAATGGGTTACATACTTATATCAAACTGACAGAGCCAGGGCCTGTCTGATTCATCACCATATCACCAATGATTAGGGTAGAACCAGGAAATATTAGGTACTTAATTAGCATATGCAGGCCTCTTGTTTTTTAAACTGCCTTTTTCATGAGGTCAACAGATAAAGTGATAACCCTGTATCTTACAGAATAGTGGTTCTCAAGAGGAGGTACCCAGGCCAGCAGCTTCAGTAACTCATGGTAACTTATTAGAAAGGAAAATTCTAGTTCCCATCCCAGAGTTATAAAATAAGAAACTCTAGCTTGTGGTCCAGCAATCATGTTTTAAAATCTCTCCAGGTAAATCTGATGCACATTAAAGTGAGAGACCTTTGCTATAGATTTAACCAAAGCATCTCTAAAACACAGGTAACCTACAACTAACTCATAAAAAAGAACTTCATCATTTAGCACTCTTCCTGATGCATTTTTAAACAGGAGCAGTATTTTCACATGGTACCGCAGGCCGACTCATGAGGCAGGGCTTAAAATAAAGGTGACTTCCAGATTCCTGGACACTCACAAACCAATCGATTCAGAATCTCTTTGGGGTGGAGTTGGGCTGCATATTTAATAACATCTTTGGAATTTCTTATGCAAAACTGGTTTATGAGAGCCTTGGCCTAAGATCAACTATACTCTGAAGAGATTATGTCTGGATAGATTTTTGCATTGCTTAAGTCCCAGGGGGAAATTGGTATGTTTGTCCTGAAGCCTGTTTGGTTATCTGTTTGAGATCTGTTCTGCCTTTTACCTGATAGTATCATATTTTGCTAAATGAAAGCTATCTAATCTTTCAAAGTCCTTGTTTGTCTGACCCACCCTTTGTAACCAGTTATCTAGTTTCAGGTTTCCAACTGGTCATTGTCTTGCATAATTAGTCTCAACAAATTATGGTGATAAATGAGGCATGGTCATGGAAATTTCAAAGAATACTACTCTAATTGTGAATCTATGTGTATGTAGGAAAATTTTGAACATTCCCACAATTAAGACACCGTCTCTGAATTAAGTCTATTTTCCAAGTATCCATCACTTAGTTGTTAGAAGAAAGCAAAAAACTTATTTCAAGGGTACTAATTTATAGGCAAGGAAAAAATATTTCAATCCAGGTATACAGAAAGAAGTCTTATATAAAATTCTGCAAGGGCTGTTAGCTGTTAACAATCTGGCATTGCTTGCTTTGAGCAGCATTTCATCTTTAATAATAAGAGTCAAGAGGACTGTCCCTAGGTTAGAGGTCTATGTATGTATTTACAAAACCTGAGAGGTTCTGAAAATAGGTAAAAACAAAGAAAGGCAAACAAGAATAAGTGACTCCATGCTCTGGAATAAGAGCTAAATACATTTGTAGTTTGTGGTAAAATACTCCAACTTAAAAAAAAAAATTCAGTGAATATAGGTGAGGGCCTCTACCTGATGGAAGAAGTTGCCAGCCTAACTGGGGCCCTATTTTTGTTTTCAGTTGCACTGTGCATTTTCTGCTTCCTGGCATAGAGGTGTGGCAGCTCACACTGATCACTCTTCCAGGCAGTAGCAGTACCGGGGGTGGCAGTTCCACCTGGCTTCACCACCCCCCAGGTCTCATGGAATCTATCTAAATGTAGTCCTTACAAACAAGTCTGTGGAAGTCAAGCACAACCTTCTCCTTTAAGCTAAAACTGTTCTACCAGGCAGTCAGTCTGCTGATGCTGGACTGATGACTCACTCTGTACTTCCTGGTTCCTATGCTCATAAATTCCTTGAGTTAGTTGAAGAATGGAGTCCAGGCAAATTCTAGGTCCTTACTGAGACACTTAACTGAATTTCTCTTTTCCCCTGTTTTCTTTGCTTTCCCCTTTCTGGCTCTTTTACTCTGTTATCATTTGCCTAGATTTATACTTTCTGCTACTGCCCTATATTACATTGCTTTTTTCCCTGTCAATTTCAGAACAATGCCAATTTGGATTCTGGAAGCAGATACTTTCATACATATATATTGGAAGCCCTCACTTTGTACAAACTTTAGTTACCTTAGTTAACTCCCTCAGCATCACAGTTCACATGTTTGTGACCACAGTATTTAAACTGGTAATTATGTGAAGTACAAACTTTGCTGTTAGCTTTTTGGTCCACAAAACACTGTGCAAATAACAGATGCTGCCAGTCGTGATCAGTGACCTTCACTTCGTGTCTTTCAAAATCTGTCAGTGATTGGTCACTGCACATCTGTTTTCAGTTCACACACAGAAGGCAAGGCATGTGGTTGTGTTTCTTGGTTTCCTAGCAGTCAAGAGATACTGTAGGCAAAATAGTTTATATTTTAAAGCAATACTATCACTTTGATGTTCTTGGGGATGTGAAAATGTGAACATTTGCTTTTACACCAAGTGCAACTTCATTAATCCAGTCAATGGGCCAAGGAGTTTAACGTTTAGAGACTTATTTCTCATATAGAATTCAAGACAGGTTGATGATGCTACAGTGGGAAATTACATAGCTGAGTTTTGGGAGAAACATGGCATGGAACATTCAATTGAAAACATTAACATTACAGAAGGAAGTAAAAGTGGGTAATATCTATGCAGTGTGGCAGAAACTTTCAGACACTGTTCAAATAATTTTGTATGATACAAATCAAGTGTGTATGGAGTTAAAAATAGCTGACTTCAACCTTGTGAAGAAAATAAAAATATTTCATCCCTCAATATACTTCTCTGACATATTTTGAGATGGCTTTTTAGGAGTCTCTGAACAGAAGTAGCGTTGCAGAATTATCTCTTGTGGGGTTAGACTAAATCTCTGGATTCAATCATTTCCTTGTCTGGACCTAGGAGAGATTAACTGAGATTCTAAACCCTTCCAGATTCTGAAACATTTACCATCTCTTATTTCTGAGGGCTAATTATGACATTTTCACTACAAACAAGACCACCTTTGCTAGCCAGGCCTTTTCCTCTTTCCACTCCCATAGTCTTTCAGGCACTGTAACCTGATTACCACCATAACCTGGTTTGGGCCATGCTCTAAGTCCCCATGGGGTTTTGCGGTAATCACCATATGGGTCTCCCTAGTGTGCATGTTAATATATTAGATGTTTTTTCTCCAATTAATCTGTCTTTTTTTTTTTTTCAGTGAAACTTCAGAGGGTGGACGGGAAATTTTCCCTTGGCCCCTACACATTGCACAGCTCTAACAGCTCTGGACAGTCATCCAGAGGGACTTGGTAAAGGTGAACTCATCAGTATAAATGAGCAAAGTGGTTGTGATGAAATAGATGAAGAGGTCCCAGAAGTGACACTGGCCACACAACTTTACACTATAGGAATTGTCAGAAGTATTTCCTGACATCAAAAAGCATAAAGCATATGTTTTGGAAACTGATCTTGACTTAGAAAGAAAGAATGACAGTTCATCAAGGTGTAGGAAGATGCCTGTGCCGTAAGGCTAGTTACACAAGAAGAAGAAAGCAAACACTGCTTAGTCTACTCTTGATAAATGTTTTACAAACAAAGCTCCTTAGTGTATCTACTGTTTTAAATTACAGTGTATTAAATAAATGTTAATTTTACTTATTTTTGACGTGCTGATATGTTCATAACTGATAATGAAACAGTTTTAAATATTTTAACAAAAATTTTAATGGTCACCAACCATAATCTTTTCACATCAGTTATTAAGGAGGTTTTGCATGGATTCAGCTTACATTGCCAATTTCATGGTTCCTCAAAAAAGTGAAGATTGCCCACATATATATATATATATAATATTTGAATTTTTAGAAAAATTTATTCATTTACTTAATAAGTTTTTTTATTTAGTATCAACTATTTACCAAGAACTAGAGATATACAGTGAACGCAGCAACAAAAAGCTTCAACCCTTGAAAACAAATTTAAAACATGTCTAGTGATTTAAGAACTGTTAAGAAAACCAAAGCTAAAAGTTGGGATAAAGATTTTAGAGCAGGAGAACACTATCTTATTTCTGTATAGTGTGGTCCCTGATAACTTATCTGTGAGGTAACAATGAACATAAAAATGCAGTTATCTAGAGGAAGAGAATTCCAGGCAAAGGAAATACTAACCATGATATTATTCTCTCTTATTATTAGAGGTTCTACAAAATGATTTCTTGATGGCTCAGGAGCCAGGTCTTTGTGAAGTAGTGGACAATACTTATGAGACTGTTGGTGTATTTAGGAGCCCATGGAATGCTCAGCAGATGGTGATTTCTAAATAGCTGTGCCTTCAGAGTAGTGTAGTAGTACAATGATTCATTACTATTTCTTGAAAAAAAATATTCATTCAAATTCTGCTTGGTTTCACAGTACTTAATTAGGCAGAAGTAATTCAGTCAAGAAAGCAAGGTTTCTACTACTCAAACATTGCCTTTCACATGGCAAACATCATTTGAAGTTCATGTATGTTTCTGGTTTTTGAAGTATATTGTTGATACATTGGTCTGAGTTAGTCCTCCCTTCCACTTACTCATTTCCACAAGTAGGCCATGAGCTCTGATTTATTTTCTTTCCTCTTGCAGATGAAAATTGCTTTAAAGATGAAAATATTAAGTAAATAGCAAAATAGAAATTATATACAAGTCACATATTTGTGATCAACCCTAGAGACAACTGGCAATACTAACTTTGCTATACAGGTTCCAGATACTTTTTTAAAAAGTGTATTTACTAGCTAAATCTTCAAAACAATCTAAGCAGATACAATTATCTTTATGCTGGAGATGAAGATTTGACTGAGAGAGCTAGTAACTCATAGATGTGAGATTTGAACCCAGTCCATGGGTCTCTTGTGCCTACACACTTAATGGGCTGAATCAAAGGCTCCAGTTGTCTGAGAAAAAAGGTCTCATAGAGCAGAAGAAACAGGTAAGTGAGAATTTCACCATTTGCATCAGCTCTTTCCTACAGTTGTTTTTGTGAAAGAATCATTTTGCTACATGCAGGGTTCACTCAAGCTGAATCCTGAAAAAGATCAAAGTTCTTTATTCAGTTTAATAGCTTTAGAGAAAGAGAAGGCAGATTGGAGTGGTTGAAATAAGAAATGTCATCATCAAACATGGATATTTCTGTGGTACAAAGAATGAACTATTAGAAGGTTTAAGTGAAGTAAAGGGCTATTCTTGTCATGTGTGCAGGTACACACACTCATTAATACAAATGGAAGTCCTCTGAGTACAATGGAAAATCAGATGTTTATGAATATTTCGCAAGGCTAATGAATAGGGAGATTACAGCTATTAGAATCAGGAACGTTATTCTAGAACTCATAAAGCCTTTTAGTAAAACACAAATGTCTACTTTTTAAACAGTGACATTTACTTAGGCAACTTTTTTTAAAAAATCACACCTTAAATTATTAATAAAATCACAGCTTTTAAGATGGCCACAATAAAAATGCTTTCAAATGATGGTGTGCAGATTATTAAGGCAGGATTTTACTTTGTAATTCCTGTGTTTGCAAAGTCTGCCTACCCACTTTTGTTCTTTTATTTTAATCACCAACATTAGCTCTTCCAGGAAGGCAGAAGTACAACAACAAAGCAGTTCTCAGGTACTTACATGTGGAACTGAAAGGCACTCTGCCCACTCTCCATGTTTACCTTTGTGTCAAGGATATTGGGAGAGGGAGGAAAGATGGCTGACTGAAGCCAGATATCAGCAGATGTTCCCATCCAGAGGGAGAAATAATGGCCAGAAATAACCCACTAAAGCAGAAGATTGGTAGCTGAGCTGAGAGAGAGGATTGGTAGGTTCACATCACCCCTGCTGTGACAAGCTGGGACTCCAAGGAAACCCATCCCAAAGAGGATGGGAATCTTTCCCCTCCACCCCCAAGAAAGCAGCTTGAGGTGAATAGAGCACAGAGGACCTTTTGTTTCACCAAAGGGGAGAGAATGACTGAGGGCTAGGACTCCCTCTGTGGAGAGATACTGCTACAAGCCCAGACAGTCTCTTGCCTGAGCCAAAAGTTGATCTAATATTCTCCCTACTTTCCTGAACTCCCAATCCACCTCTTCCCCCTCTTCTGGCGGTATGGAAGACCCTGCAAAATCCAGAGCATTTGGCAGATTTTTGCTAGGGTGGAGCACCTCATGAGCTGTGGGGCAGTTGCGCTGAAACTATAACTTTAATAGACACAGGTAGTCACAAGAGAAGAGAGACTTGCCCCATATTGGAAAGAGCATAGCCTGGGACTCTTGCTAACAACCACCAAGGACCATAGCCCCTCAGCTCCCTGGCTCTGCAGCCCATGGTGGGCAGTTTGGCTCCCTGCTGGGCTCTTGCAACAGGCAGCCAGCGGTGATTTCTGCTGGCTTCTGTGACTCTGCCGTCCAGTTCCCTGCTGGGCTCCTATGACCCTTGTGGCTAGTGGCAACACCCTCCAGCTCCCCACCAGCTCCTGTGACCTAGCAGTACCCCAGACTGGCAGCGCCACCCCTGACAGGGGCAGCACTGCCCCTGACAGTAGTGGTGGCTCCACGGTCTCTCCCACTGGGGTCAAACTGAGCTACCAGTGGACCCCCGCTGCCTAGATGCTGAAGACCTTTTGAACTCTCCCACCTGATCAGTGTTTGTGTTGACTGGGATAATTGCTATGGAACTCTTGACCTGGGCCAATCACCTGCAGACCCAAAGTTGTACCCTGGTTGTGTTGTTGTGGGAGTGTGGGATTCTCCCCTTCCAGTTGTTGCCTGTGAGGGGGGGGTGTCTTCATTGCTTATATATCTCCAAAGCTGAGATTTCAGCCCAAAGCCACTAATTCACTAGGATTGGACAGAGACTAGCTGAATACCAGTCAGTGCCATCTAAGCCCACAACGCCAAGCAGGGCCCCAGAGTTTCAGGCTGTAGTTCTGAATGGGACCTTTGTAAAGCTCTAAGAGAAAAGTTGCAATCAGCCAGTCCCAGTTCTTTGGTAAAGGGCTGGTTAATTACAACTCCAAGAGTCCTCAATTCAATTTCACCTTGCCAGCTTCTCAAGCCAACTGGTGAAAAATAATCATGGGGTGGAATCACTGGAAAAACTCTGGCACCATGAATAATCAGGGTGAATCTACACCCCCAAGGAATGACGAAGGAGACACAATAGAAGATCCCATTCATAAACAAATGGCTGATATGTCAGAAATCAAATTCAGAATTTAGATCGCAAATAAGATTAACAGAATGGAGGTAAAGATGGAACTAGAAATTCAAGGAGCAATTCAAAATTTGTCACAAGAATTCAATGAATTTAAAGACAAAATCACCAAAGATTTTGACACATTGAGGCAAGAACTTGCAGCCCTAAAGGATCTGAGAAATACACTAGAATCCCTCAGTAACAGAATAGAACAGGCAGAAGAAAGGATCTCTGACATTGAAGACATGACACAGCTTTTGAATACTCTCAAACACTCAAAGAGGAAGAGAAGTGGAGAGCAAAACCATATCATTCCCTGAGGGAATTGTGGGACCACTCCAAAAGAGCAAACATTCACCTCATAGGAATCCCTGAAGGAGAAGAAGATGGTCCAAAAGGCACAGATACTCTACTCCAAAAGATAATTGAGGAGAACTTCCCAAGCATGGCAAGAGATACTGAAATTCAGATAGCAGTTTCAGAGCCCCAACACGACTCAATCCAAATAAAGCATCTTCTAGACACATTGTAATAAACTTCACCAAAGTTAATATGAAGGAGAAAATACTGAAAGCAGCCAGACATAAGAAAATCATAACCTACAACGGGAAGAATATTAGAATGACTGCAAATCTCTCTGCTAAAAATTTTCAAGCCAGAAGAGGATGGTCATCTACCTTCAATCTCCTAAAAGAAAGCAACTTTCAACCCAGGATCCTATATCCAGCTAAACTGAGCTTCATTTATGACACAAAAGTTAAATATTTTAATGACGTACACACATTGAAGAAATTTGCCATAACCAAACCAGCTCTTCAGGATATCTTCAGATCCATCCACCATAATGACCAATACAATGCTCTACCATCAAAGTAAACTCACTCTGAAATTCGTGACCAAAACCCAATTTCCACAGTGGTGAAAAGATTCAAAATGTCCACTGGACTTTCAAAAGATTCAAAATGTCCACTGGACTTTCAATAAATATCAATACTCTCAATTAATGTGAATGGCTTAAACTGTCCTCTTAAGAGGCGCAACCCACAGGTTGGCTGACTGGATACAAAACTCAAGCCAGATACCTGCTGCATACAAGAATGTCATTTTACCTTAAAGGATATATATAGACTCAGGGTGAAGGGATGGTCTTCTATATACCAGGCAAATGCAAAGCAGAAAAAAGCAGCTTCCCCCCCAAATGGCCCACACAACCAGGAACTCTGCCTAGTGTGTGTGACCCCCCAATGGGCTGTGCCGCCTGGGCAAGCAGGATAGCCCATGCCAGGGATTCTGCCTAGTGCGTGCGACCTCCCTATGGGCCGTGCCACTTGGGCATGTGGGACTGCCCCGGCCAGGGACTTAGTCTACTGCTCGCAACTCCCCAGGAGGTCACGCTGTCTGGGCAAGCAAGACAGCCCCTGTCACAGACTCCACTGAACGCACACAATCCCAACGTGGGCCATGCCCCCTGGGCACTCAAGCCCTCCCTGGTCAGGGCCACCCCGGCCAGGGACTCTGGGAGCTGTGTAATACGCATCCTTCCCTCTGTGCCCTACCTCCTCCACACTGGACCTGCCCATCTGGCCAGGGTCTTGGGAAGCCTCAGGACCTCACAGCCTCCCTCTGGCACCCTCCTTACCTCTGTGCAAAACCCTCCGCCTAGCCAAAGACTGATGGAGCTACCGGCTCTCTTTGACAAAATCACTTGGAGACAGGCACTACCAGAATTGTGTGCACCTTCCCCAGCCATCCTGCTGGATCTGCTTGTGTCACATTCCACACTGGAGGTGCTACCAGAGCCAGAACTCCCTAGCTGGGGCAAACCCAGAGGAGCTAAAGAGGGTCACTTCCTACAAATATCCAGCAACAATAGAGTGATGCTGATGGGATCTGATCTTGGAGAGACACTTCCCCAACCCTGAGAAGGGCCAGAGACAACGGTGAAAAATAATCATGAGGTGGAATCAATGGAAAAACTCTGGCAATATGAATAATCAGAGTAGATCAACTCCCCCAAAGAATGATAAGGCAGACGCAGCACAAGATCCCATGCATAAACAAATGGCTGAGATGTCAGAAATCGAATTTAGAATCTGGATAGCAAATAAGATCAACGGAATGGAGGAAAAGATGGAACTAATATTTCAAGCAGTAATCCAAAAGATGTCTCAAGAATTAAACCAATTCAAAGAAAAAATGACCAAAGATTTTGACACATTGAGACAAGAATTTCCAGCCCTCAAAGATCTGAGAAATATAGTAGAATCCCTCAGCAACAGAATGGAGCAAGCAGAAGAAAGGATTTCTGACATTGAGGACAGAGCTTTCGAACATTCCCAAACATTCAAAGAGGAATAGAAATGGAAGGCAAAAACCGATCATTCTCTCAGACAGCTCTAGGATAACTTGATGAAAACAAATATTCGCCTTATAGGTATACCTGAAAGCGATGAACTGGCTTCACTAGACACAGAGTCCCTTCTTGAGATTATGAAAGAGAACTTTCCAGACATGCCAAGAGATTCTGAATTTCAGATAGCAGACAGTTTCAGAACCCCAGCACAACTCAACCCAAATAAGACATCCCCCAGTCACATCATAGTTAACTTCACTAAAGTTAATATGAAGGAGAAGATTCTGAAAGCAACCAGATGCAAGAAAACCATAACTTATAAGGGGAAGAATATTAGAATAACTGCAGATCTCTCTGATCAAACCTTTCAAGCTAGAAGAGGATGGTCATCAACTTTTAATCTCCTAAAACAAAATAACTTTCAACCCAGTATCCTATATCCAGCTTAACTGAGTTTCATTTATGATGGAGAAATTAAATACTTTAATGACATCCACATATTGAAGAAATTTGCCATAACTAAACTACCTCTCCAGGATATTCTCAGACCATAATGACCAGCGTAATCCTCCACCACAAAAGTAAACTCACTCAGAAACTTTCAATCAAATTCCAACTTCCACAACAGTGAAAAGATCAATAATGCCCACTGGACTTTCAAAAGGCTTATCATTATTCTCAATTAATGTGAATGGTTTCAATTGCCCTCTAAAGAGGCACAGGTTGGCTGAATGGATACAAAAACTTAGGCCAGATATCTACTGCATACAAGAATCTCATCTTACCTTAAAACATAAACATAGACTTAAGGTGAAGGGATGGTCATCCATATTCCAGGCAAATAGAAAGCAAAAAATCAGGTGTTTAATCTTATTCGCAGATCCAATAGGTTTAAACCAACCACAGTAAGTAAAGATTAGGATGGACATTTCACATTTGTTAAAGGTAATATTCAAAATGATGCGATTTCAATTATTAATATTTATGCACCCAACCAGAATGCACCCCAATTTATAAAAGAAACTCTAACAGACACGAGCAACTTGATTTCCTCCAGCTCCATAGTAGTCAGAGATTTTGCCACTCCTTTAGCAGTGTTGGACAGATCTTCCAAAAAGAAGCTAAGCAAAGAAATTTTAGATTTAAACTTAACCATC
>CAUYRH010070460.1:0-25242 GCA_963574655.1 Perodicticus potto
CCCGCCAAACAACAATGACAGCTGCAACCAAAAAATGGCCAGATGTTGTGGCGGGCGCCTGTAGTCCCAGCTACTTGGGAGGCAGAGGCAAGAGACTCGCTTGAGCCCAGGAATTGGAGGTTGCTGTGAGCTGTGATGCCACTGCACTCCATCCAGGGTGACAGCTTGAGGCTCTGTCTCAAAAAAAAAAAAAAAGAAAAAGAAAAGCAAGGGAATTCTGACATAGCTACAACACAAAAGAACCTTCAAGACATTGTACCAGTCACAGAAGTACAAAAACCATATGATCCCATTTACGTAAATTATCTAGCATAGTCAAACTCACGGAGACAGGAAGCCCAGCGGTTGTGGGGGCCGGGGTGGGACTGGAGGAGAATAGGGAGTCATTGTGGAATAGGTTCACAGCTTCAATTCTGAAAGATGAAAAGAGTCTTGGAGACGGGTGGTGGCGATGGTTACACACCATGAATGTACTGATACTTAATCCTGCTGCTCTGTAGACTTACAAATGGCTACAATGGTAAATTCTATGTTGTGGGGGTTTTTTATTAAAAAAAAAAAATTTCCACGAGTCCGAGGTAGGTGTGTGTGCCCTTTGCCTGGGGGACAGGAGAGGAAAGGGAGGGTGACAATGTGCTCAGCCTAGTTGCAAGGCAAGGGTAGGACAGATCAGGGCCATCTCTGCGATAGCTCTAGGAAAAACCCCTCGGCCAGTGATGAGCCGTGCTCAGCTGCGTCCCAAACCCCCTCCAACAGTGCTGCCAACCCTGGTAGCACAGGCTTCGGGGCGGATACGAGGAAACACCGCCTTGGAGGATAGACAGGGTGGCTTCAGAAATCTTCCTGTTGTCCTGGAGCGAGATTGTCCTCACTTCCCTCACCACGTATGATCCTTTAGCCAGCAAATAGTCACTGGCTAATGCCATGGGCCAAGCTGTGTGCTGACACCGGGAACTGAGAGATAAACCCGCCACAGTCGCTGCCGGCAGGAGGCTCCAGTGCAGCGGGGAAGGCAGACAAGCAGATTTGCACCTGCAAAGCCTGAGGCGCGTGGGGACCGTCCAGGAACTATGCGGCCACATAGGACATGGGGAGCATCCCAGAATTAAGGGCAGTGCCTCCAGAGAGGTAGGCAGTATCCAGGCACCGAGGGCCTCGTCGCCTGCTTGGAGCAGCTGGTCATGTGCCAAGGGCAACGGGAAACAGTTGAAAGTACCTGAACAATGAGTGCCTTGGTCCGATCTGCACGTTTAAATGAACACTGGAACTGCACCAGCAGGACTGCGAGGTTGGATGTGGACGTGGGGGAACTGTGGCTGCCGGGACAAATTATTAGAAACTTGGTAGCTCAAAACGGCAGAAGCAGAGGACTGAAGCCTGAAGGCCATTTCACTGGACGGAAGTCCAGGTGGGAAGACAGCCCGGCAGGAGTGGCTGCTGCTCGGGCCAGTGCGAGGGAAGCTTCAGGGAGACCACTTGGTGTGGGAGCAACGGAAGCAGCTAAAAGTGGGGGATCCACAGCAGAGCAGGGAAGCTGGGGGGGAGTGAGTCTGAGCCTCAGACCAGAGCAGGCCTGGGAGCCACAGGCCGAGGCTCCGAGCTGGGCTGGGAAACGCATAAATGAAAGGGGGCGTTGCAAAGGCCTCAGTGGCCCAGGAAGCGGTTGGGCATTGGCTCCAACTGAGTGCTGGCAGCTCGGGAAGGCTGAAGAGGCCAGACCAGGCCACACAGGCTGCAGACCTGAATGATGTTGACCTTCCCTGAGGTCCAGGCCATTCTAATGAGAGGAGGCCTCTTCCGCTGCAGGCCTCCCTCCCAGACCTCCCGCTGGCTTCCCGTGGTTAGTGCATGGATTCCAGGAGCCCTTGAAGAGTTTGACTCAAATGGGTCAGGTTGGATTCACACCAGGCCTTGGAGGGAAGAGTCTTGACAAAGTTTAGAGCCACTAAAATTGGTGAATCAAGTTACAGACGGCTAGAATAAATGGTGGGACCCCAAGAGCAGCTGAGACCACGGCAGGAGAGCTCTAGACGTTCACCCAACTCAAACTCAACTGTATCTCTTCTTTCTTTTTCCATTTTTTATATTGTGGTGAAACACATAACAGGAAACTTGCCATCTTGGCTGTCCTTTGGTGAGCCGCTCCATGCTGTGAAACCTTGGCCCCATTGTGTGGCCTCCCGCCCTCTCCAGAGGCTCCTCGCCTTGCAAAATTGAAACTCTAGCACCCCATGGCCCCCCTCCCCTCAACTGCAGCTTTTTAAAGTGTCTTTCCCAGGGAAGTTTCCCACATTGCTAAAGAACACAGAACATGAAGATACAGGCTCGAAGCAAGGGCTTGTTACTGTGCACGATACCCCGTTCTTTGCATGTTTTCTGGTTTTTTGGCCAGAGAAATAGGGGATGCCCAAGATTTGGTCCCCAAACCAGAAAGACTGTAAGTGCCTTGCATAAGGCAGGGGGTTTTAGTGCAGTCCCCACAGGGACTCTGAAGGCCCACTTTGCCCTAGTGTCCCCCCCCACCCCGACCCTCTCCTTTCTCCTCCCCCTCTCACCTCCTACCCTGACCTTGGTCTCCCACTTGCTGCCCACCTCACCGCTGCCTCCTCTGTCTGCACACAGGGTCTGTTTAGAGGGAGTCCCCATTCTCTCCCACACAAATTCAAGGCTTTGGACTCTACTGTGCCTAAAAAGCCCTGAGGAATTTGTCAAGGCCACCCCCTGCTCAGAGATTTGGGGTAAAGCTCAGGAGTCCTCATTTTTACAAGCATCCAGTGATCCCGATACTTCTGGTCTAGTTGCCATGCAAAGTATGGACTAGGATCTCTGTAAGGGCAGAGTCACTATGCACGGCCCGATGGGCTCACCCTGCCTGCCCTCACACCCACAGGGTTCAGAAGTCCGCAGGATCACGGTGGGCATCAGGCACCATCTGTTCAGCCCACACCCGAGTCGTCGGATGCCGGGCAGGCTTGTGCCATGATGTTCCAGCCCCTTGGAACACTTCACCTGCTATCTGACAGCTTCCCCTCCAGAAACCACAAAGTACAGTAAAAAACAGAAAAAAGAAAGCCGTTAGACCCTAGTGAATGTTATTTTTAATGAAAGTGGTGCGTTTTGACTCACGATGTTAAAACCAGATTATAAATGAGTCATCAGTGAATCGACCACAAAGAGGTGATTTACAGGAGAGCTCAGATGTCTGCTGTCCCCTGCACACACCTCGCAGAGATGGTCTGGGGCGTCTTGCTGCCGCGTCAGCGTAAAAGGATGCTGTGTTGTCACCAACGGGATTCCCCAGCCCAAGCAGCATTGCAGACCCACCCACACAAGGAAGTAGCCATCGCTGAGCAATGCTCGTCTTACATCATCGTTGCTAGTTTCCAGGTAGTGACTGGTGGATTCTGGAGAGAGAGGCGGGCCGTCTGCCCCCCCTCATGCCTGCATCCTCTCACCCGGTTTGCAGGACATAGCCCGGGACAAGGGCGGAAGAACAGGACTACAAGTTGGACAGACGTGAGCTGGAGTGGAGGGGGAACAGCATGGCACAAAGACTCAGGCAACAGCCCCACTTTCCTGTCTCTGAAATGAACATGTGACTTCTGCCCCACCCTCCTCATAGGAACGTTGCTAGGTTCTCATGGGACCGGGCATGCAAAAGTGTGTTAAAGACTATCGCAGGCCATCCCAAGGTCAACGGGCAACAGAAAAGGAAAAACTTGCTGTCCAAAGGTGTTCTCACTAGTCAGCACCCTCTGCCTAGGCAGAGCTGGGCAACTAGACCAGAGAGAACTGGCAGCGTCAGGCGGGGTCAATGCCTCTTCATCTCCGGCCCAAAACAGAGGCACCATTGTTCATCTGTCTTCCCCTTTGACAATGGACAGGAGCAATGGAGGCCAGAGGGAGCCTCCCAGCCCAATGGGGTGCTGACTTCCCCCCTGCTGAATTGCGGCCCTGGGGCTCTCCAGGACACTCTACTGGTGGCTACACTTAGAAAAATCAAGAAAAGTCTAAAAAGGACCCTTCAGGCCATCTAGGAAGCGCAGCTCAGAGCTGCCTCCCCCACAGTAGAAATCTGCAGCCAAGAAAATCCCCTGACAAACCAGGAACGGGAGGGTCAGTCTGGTAGGACAGTGACCGCTGACCAGCCCAGCAACCCCAGCAGCACGGTCAACCAGGAGCTCTGCGTCTAGAGCGCGGGATCTTCTGTGAGCTGAACTGTGTCGCACGAACAGTAGCAACTCCTCAGTAACATTAACGATGACACATGTGATCCCAATCTTCAAAGAAGGCAAGGAATCCATTAAATCTGTGAAAGAGAGAAGGACAGGGGAGAAGAAAAACCCGCTTAGCAGAGCCAACTGCAGACCTCTTCTAAACATCACGGATGCGTGATCAGTCTCAGATT
The DNA here is from genome assembly GCA_963574655.1 of Perodicticus potto. Lineage (NCBI taxonomy): Eukaryota > Metazoa > Chordata > Mammalia > Primates > Lorisidae > Perodicticus > Perodicticus potto. The sequence continues at coordinate 4,409 of CAUYRH010070460.1, forward strand.
TAAAGAGGACAACTAGACAAAAACAGGGCTTTAGAATCAGAAAAATCCAGAACTAAATATTGGCCACTTCCACCCCATTGCTTTTGGGTCCTTCAAAAGGCTGCATATTGTCCCCTCTGTTTCTTTAGCGGCCTTCCTCCAGGGAGCGCTTGTCAGGATTAAGTGAAATCACACTCGTGTTGTATCTACACAGCGCCTGCAACACGGTGAGCACTCAGTGAATGCTGACTTCTTAAAACACAGTATTCCCCGTTCCTGCCTCTAACATATCTTCTCCCAGGCCGGGCGCAGAGGCTCACACCTGTAATCCCAGCACTCGGGGAAGCTGAGCTCAGGAGTTGTGAGACTACTGGAGCGAGACCTCGTCTCTAAAAACAGCCGGGTGTTGTAGTGGGCACAGTCCCAGCTGCCTGGGAGGCTGAGGCAGGAGGATCGCTTGTGCCCAGGAGTTTGAGATTGCTGTGAGCTATGACACCACAGCACCCTACCAAGGGCGACAACGTGAGACTCCGTCTAAATAAATGACTAATAAAATAAAATATCGTCTCCCTCAGGTACTCTTGGATTTTCCTTAGCCACATCACATCTGGTAGATCATTTGATGGGAAATTGAGAGTTCTGGGAACCAGGAGCCCGTCGTGAAGTCATTTTCATACCCGCATGCTACAATCGTTCATCAGCCAAGCGGCCAACTGGCACCCAACCTAGGTTGATAATGCACAAATCTGCCTATTCTGCTTTTAAAACAGATCACAAATCCTTTCAAATAGGTCTGCAATTCTACACTGAAGAGACCTATACATTACCAGGGGTGCATTACCATCTCTTGCTTGGATTGTTCGCATCAGCTTGCTAATTGGTCTCCCTTCTTCTATTTCTGTCTCCTTATACATTCTCCACCATGTAACCAGAGGAATTTTTGAAACGCATTAATTCACTCACTCAGAAATTTAATTTTTGAGCGAAAATATCTACCTCCATGGCGTTTACATTCCTGTTGCCATTTGAAGAATAAGTGTGTATCAAAACATCACATGTATTCCATAAATACATACAACTATTATGTACCCATAATAGTTTTAAAATAATTTTTTTTTTTTTTTGCAGTTTTTGGCCGGGGCTGGGTTTGAACCCGCCACCTCCAGCATATGGGGCCAGCGCCCTACTCCTTTGAGCCACAGGCGCCATCCTAAAATAAACTTTTTAAGTAAAAATTAATAGGTGAATTAATAAACAAAATATGGTGATGTGATATATTAAGCAAAAAAATAAGAAACAGGGGTGGAGAGGGGTAGCGTTGGGAGGGGTGGCAATTCTAGATCTTGGGTGCCTGGGAAGGTTTCAGTGAGAAGGTGACACTTCGGTAAAGACCAACGGGAATGGCAAGTGTGAACACCCTGAGGGAGGACCATGCTTGGCAAACTTCAGGAGTAGCAAGGAGGCCAATGTGGCTCTAGCATAATAAGCAAGGGGGGGAGTGATGTGAAAAGAGAGACAACAAGGAAGAGAGGTGCGGGGAGCCTGGCCACCTGTGAGACAAGGGAAGGGCTGCGGCTTTTCCCCGAAGGACCGGGAGAGCCATCAAAGCATTTTAGCAGAGACTTACATGATCAGATGTACATGTGTGTTAACCATGTACCATTAACCACTCTGGATAATGTGTTGAGTGTAAACTAAAGAATAGCCTGGATATTCTTCATCATCATATTCATCATCTGCCTATAGCATCATTTTTGTTACCATCTCTAAACACCAACGTGAAAAATGCTGTAAATCACACAAGTAACCAAAAATTCGTATGTGCCACAAACCTAGTTGACAAGGTTGCCCGTGGTTTCTAAAAGATAAGTGGGTGGGGACGAAACCACCAACAGACACAAGACCTGAGTACTATTAACATCTGTACAAGAGGGAGCAAAGGGGGAGATCGGAGCAGGTGACAAACTTGAGAATCCCAAAATACCCAGTAGGACTCAGTGGAAAGCTGAGAAAGTCAATTTGAGAATGAGAGATGAAACTGGAAGGGTTTTACTCACTCAGATAGTGAGGACAGTTCAAAGGGTCTGCAGGAAAGCTCTGAAAGAGCTAGAAATGTCTGAGAAAGTCCCATAAATTCTTAAAAACTAAGCCACTGAAACTTCCTCTAAGACAAAGCCCCTTACATTCAGAAGAAACTGCTAGGAATGGAATCCAAGCTGCGGGGCACATGGGGCAACAGAAAAAAAAGACAGACAAATGAAGGAGTTAAAAGAGGGTAAGGGGAACACAGAGTTTAGAGACCTCAAAAAGTAAGCCACCATGTTCTCTAACACTCATAAAAACAATAGAAGAGGGAACTTCAGAGCCACAGAGTTAGAGAAACCAAGCAGAACTGTATATTCTAGCAATTCAGAGAAACGGATTCTGTATAAAATTTCAACAGAAAGCTGTCAAAGTCAAATAACATACAAAGTTACTTAGGAAAAAAAGCTAAAAGTTGCAGAATCACATCCCTACAGACCATAAAACATGCCAGAAAGACATGCCCACAAAACGAACGCCTACTTTAACACCAGCTAAAAGAACAACATAAATTCAAGCAGCAAAAGCTCAGAAGTAAGATGAGAGAATTCAGTAAAGTGTTAGAAACGAAAAAGAAAAAAATCAAGTCAGAAATGATTAAATAGAAGGCAAGAGGGTACAAATCCAGCAGACAATGCTTTAAAAGAAACTGAAAATGTGGAGAAAAAAAAGTTTTCAAAACTGAAAAAAACAAGGAATTTGAGAGAAAATAACAAATACAGAAGATAGGCAGAGAAGATCCCACATTTGCATCAAGGAGTCCCCACAACAAAAAACCAAAGCAAGAAAAAGAACAAAAAATTAAAAACCATAATTCAAGAAAATTGCTCTGAAATTAATTTTTTAAACATCAAGGCTACGTATAGAAAGTCAAAACAAACCCAGTGCGAGCAACACCAAAATACATTCTAGTGAAATGTCTAGACTTTAAAGAAAGTTACAAAATCCCTTGGCCATCCAGGCAGGAAGACCAAACTACTTATAAGAGAGAGAAAATCAGATTGTCACCAGACTTTGCGATGGCCACACTTGTGCCAAGAGAACAAATGGGAAGTGGGTGAGGTCGGGACCGGGGAGAATTGACAGGAGGCAGAATTGACAGGATTTTCTGGTCTATCAGACGTGGGATCTGAGAGAGAAAGGAGTCGGGTGACCTTCAACTCGGATAGAGTTGCCATTTGGTGTTAGACTGTGGGAGGAGGAGGTTTGGGGACAGGGAATAAGCTAACACTTTGTACATACTATATTTTAAATGTCTCTTAATACCATTCATGGAGACTCGGCGCCTGTGGCTCAGCGGGCTAAGGCGCCAGCCACGTACATCTGAGCTGGCGGTTCAAATCTAGCCCGGGCCGCCAAACAACAATGACAGCTGCAACCAAAAAATGGCCGGGTGTTGTGGCGGGCACCTGCAGTCCCAGCTACTTGGGAGGCGGAGGCAAGAGACTCGCTTGAGCCCAGGAATTGGAGGTTGCTGTGATGCCACAGAACTCTATCCAAGGTGACAGCTTGAGGCTCTGTCTCAAAAAAAAAAAAAAACACCCTTCATGGAGGCTCAGGGGCCGTAGTTCAGTGAGTAGGGCACTGGCTACTTACACCGAGGCTGGCGGGTTTGAGGCCGGCCAGGGCCTGCTGAACAACAATACTCTTCGTGGGGAACTGAGTAGGCATCTTTATAAAGAATCTGGTGTTGGAAGCTGAGGCCTCGGTTCTCAATATAAATTTAGAAATGATCAGCATGCATAAACTATTTGAAGCTATGAGACTAGATAAAATCCAGTGTAGAGGACAAGCTCCTATTCAAACTTCACCTTGGCTTCTAATAATACCCAAACCCGTTATCATGGCAAAAAGCCCTGTGCGTGGCCCCCCGACTAACCTCTCCCCTGTCAGTCCTTACGTCACTCCCTCAGCTGTAGGCACATAACCCACCTTGCTATCCCTTCCATGACTTCATTCGCATCTCAGGACCTTTGCTTTTGCTGTGCCCCCCCTGAGATGTTTGCACACCTGCTCTCTTACATCACTCAACTCTGCATGGTGTCAGCTTCTCAGAGACGTCTACCTGCCCACAGCCTTGAACTCATCTCTCTCACTCCCTAACCCCTTAATTTGCTTTCTCTTCCCACGATTATAGGTTGCCTGCCCCAGGTTCTATTGCTGCATTTAAAGATGACCTCCAAAACTTAGTGGTTTATCACAACCAGTTCATTATGCACCTGAATTCCGCAGGTCAGGAGTCTGAACAGGACGCGGAGAGAATGGCTTGTCTCTGCTCCGCAATGTCTGGGGTCTTGACGGAAGGAGCAGAGACTGGAGGCAACTCAACAGCTAGGCTCTGGGATCACCTGAATGCATGTTCACTAGCGTGTGTGCGCTCTGCGGACTCAAGACCAGGAATGCTGACCACAGGTCCCCAGATGGCCTCTCCATGTCATCAGCTTCCTCATAGCACGGCCACCTCAGAACAGGCAGACCGAGCTGGTGACAGAGACCCAAGGGCAAGCGTCCAGCAAACAAGGCAGAATCTGCATTCCTCTTGAGACCCAGCTTCAGAAGTCAATGTCACTTCCCCCATAGGTTACCAGTCAGAGTAGCCGCACGTCTGTCAAGGGAAGGAACATGGACTCTATCTCTTCATGCAAAAAGAATCAAAGAATCCCAAAGCTATGTCCTGCCACACTGCCTGAGACCCATGCTCAGGGTTGAGCTATTCTTCCCAAGTCTGTTACTGGCTACCTGTGGAAAGAATTAATTGCCTTCTTAATGTTTCTTTTCTTTTTTTTTTTCTTTTTAAAGACAGAGTCTCACTTTGTCACCCTCAGTAGAGTGCCATGGCGTCACAGGTCACAGCAACCTCCAGCTCTTCGGCTAGAGCGATTCTCTTGCCTCAGACTCCCAAGTAGCTGGAACTACAGGCGCCTGCCACAACGTCCGGCTATTTTTTGTTGCAGTTTGGCCAGGGCTGGGTTTGAACCCGCCACCCTCAGTATATGGGGCCAGTGCCCTACTCACTGAGCCACAGGTGCTGCCCAGCCTTCTTAATGTTCCTGTTGACCTGACTGTCTTGCTCTTATTGTCTGCCTCTTCCTAGAGAGAAGTCTGAATTCTCAGCTGCCCTAGCGCATAAAGAGTCTTGACTTGACATAAGATCCTATCTCCACCAAATGGAGAACGCACTGCTTCCCTCTCGGCAGCGGCGCTCAACATCTGTCGAGAGCCCCTCCTCTGTGATGGATAATCATGTCCATTTCACAACCTGGTCCCTGTTAATCGTCTGGAACTTCTTGTCAAGACTCCTTAAAGGGATGAAATGTTTTCTGAACATTGAAAAAGACACACGCACACAAAACACAAAGCAGAGTCATTAAACAAGTTCACAGTGGCTTCTTCACAATGCCATTTGATCAAAAATAATTGGACAAAGAAAATTAATTCCAGGCCGAACTGAATGTTTTCCAAAATGGAAAGAAATGCTTCTCTTTCTACCATCAAAGCCCCCCAAAATGCCACCAAGATTGTTGAATAACATTAACTCGAGATGGGAAACCATATGACTTTATGCCCATAGCTTCACCCTCTGGCCTGAGAACGCTTGACACAAGAGAAGGGTTACCTCTACCTGGGCGCCTCGTTGACAATGCCAGAATGTCTCTTGGATTAAACCTAAGGCTAGATATGGAATTCCATGAAATAATGGAGACCGAAAGAGGCAGAGACTGCACCCCAAAGGGAGATCAAATGAAGCAAAACAAAGAAAGAGAAGGCCCAGCCCCAAACCCAGATCCCACACGCAGGCTAGAACATGGCTTGGGATGTCTGGAAGCAGTTCCCAGACAGAAACCTCCGTGTGATGAATCAGTTTTCTTGGACATTGAGGGGATAAAGCGTCTGCTGTAGAGACAGAGCATATTTATTCAAGGAATGGCTGTGAGAATTGGGAATGGGCAGAGACGGTTGGGGGAGGATGGGGTATGTGGCGGGGAAAAGCCACCACGAATCCCCAGTCTAGACATTGAGCCCATAACGCCCAGAGAGAAACAAACTGTCTAGAAGAAAGGGCATGTTTGGGGAAAGCCAGCTGAGCATACCTCTGAAATGGCAGATTGTGATGCCCGAGTCATATCACAGACAAATCTTTTAAAATAACAGAGAGGAGAAAATAGAGACAATAAAAAAAGACAAATGGTAATCGAAACACAAGGCTTCTCTTCTGTCCTGTAAATCAAATTCCGTTATAAACAATGCCATAAAGAATGTCTGCTCCTCTAAATAGCAAAGATTTCCGAGTTCTGGAAGAAGGCCCCTTTATATCAAGCAATGCAATTACATCACAGCATGAAAGCACCGTTCAGACAATCTTGTATTATTCAGGAACACCATCAGTTATAGCGCTGAGACTGATGACATGCGTCCCCATGCCCTGGCAAGAAAGAAAAGAACATTTGGCCAGCAATGTCCTACATCATTCACTTTGAAAGGATAACACTTTTCCTCTTTTATCACCCACCCTGCTTCTTAAAGGTAGGTCCCAATTCTTTTGTGACCAGCCCTATAAATGTCTAGTAAATCTCAAGGTGCTTTTGGCTGCAACAACTGTTTGCGGCAACTAGAATTCTGGGCTATCCTCCCTTAAAGCAGTTTCACACTGAAGAAACAATAGCAGCTCATATTTGTAGCCCATTTTCATACTTGAGAGGCAATTTCACATACAGGATCTCAGCTGATTCTCTTAAAAACCATGAGAGGTCAGGATGGCACAATCTAGTCTGACTCACACCCGAGCACACACTCAGCCAGAACCCTCCATCTCTTCTTGGAGGAGGGGAAGCATTTGAAGAAATGAAAACTCTATGCCTTCCCGGCCTTGTGGTGGACCAGGCCCTCCTTTTCCTCCATAAGGATAAGCAAGTTTTTGTGGCTCTAAGGCCTTAGGGGCCACCTTGGTGGGCTGGAGGGATCGTCTAGCAGGCCTTTTGTAGAAAAGGGGGGTGACAATCAGAAGAGGAAGAAGGTCGGGGAAAGGAATTCAGCCAACAGGTCTGGGGGCCTGTAGGTGGTTGAGGGCCCTAAGGTTCTGGATATTTGGAGGGAAATCCCACAAAAACACAACAAAATAGTGATTAAATAAGTCCACAGTGATTTCTTCACAATTCCATGTGACTGAACATAATTGGACAAGCAAAGCTAATTTTCTTTGTGCCGGGCGAGGAGGCGCAGCATGCGGGCGAGTCTGAGTGTCCAGTGAATAAGTGAGACCCACGAGCTACACCCCGCACAGAAAGGGGAAGCCTGCTTGACCCAGCAAGGGCTGCCCCCCGCTGCACTCTCCAGGCTGCAAGGTGGGATCTTACAGGCTGACTTTCTTTCTTTCTTTTTGCCCTGAGACAGAGTCTCACCTTGTCACCCTCGGTAGAGCGCCATGGCGTCACACAGCTCACTGCAACCTCAAACTCTTGGGCTTAAGTGATTCTCTTGCCTCAGCCTCCCAAGTAGCTGGGACAACAGGCACCTGCTACAATGCCTGGCTATTTTTTTGTTGCAGTTGTCATTGTTGTTTAGCTGGCCCAGGTTCAAACCCGCCAGCCTGGGTGTATGTGGCCGGCGCCCTACCCACTGAGCTACGGGCGCCGCCCCAGGCTGACTTTCTGAACCCCTTGGAGCAGGACCATCCTCCAAGTCCCTGGCCTGTCCATCACCTCACAGCATCCCAGACACTTGTAAGCCCTGTCAGGACCCCGAGTGCCCCAACTCCTGTTCTTTGAGGTCAGATAGGTACAGTTAGGTCACCCCACGCCAGGGAGAGAAGAGAGTGGGTGCCGCTTTTCCACTGGCATTATTACCATTAGTATCAACATTATTATTCCATCTCACTAATAAGTTGCTAAGGCTGAAGGAAGTTAAAGCACTTGCTAGGCTCCCTGCCAGTGAACAATGCCTGTCCTCAGGCCCTGGTTGTTGGATCTTGCCAGACTTCTGCTCCGAAGGCAAACTATGCCAGCGAATTGGGCCTCCATATGTTCTTCTGCAAATGAGGGGGTCCCCGTACCCTCTCCAACCACCCCCCACATCCTGGACCCAGGTTCCTCTACCCCCAGTGCTGACTCGGAAGAGGGTCACATGCTGACTCTGTCCTCCTATGGAGCAAGAACGGTCCCTCTGAACACTCTTCACTTCTCAACACTATGTCCTCTGTCCCGTCACGCTGCTTTATAAGGTGAGAGACCTCCTTTTCATAATAAAACCCTTTTCATTCTGCAAAAATTAAAAACCTTTACTTGAAAGGAGTCCCATGGGTGGCGCCTGTGGCTCAAGGAGTAAGGCGCCGGCCCCATAGACCAGAGGTGGCGGGTTCAAACCCAGCCCCGGCCAAAAAAAAATAAGGAGTCCCAGACAGACCCCGCTTACACAGGGACCCGTGGAAGCTGCTAGCATTCCTGCGTGGCCCCAAGTGCAGTCCCTGCGACGTTCTCGGGAGAAGAGGGACCGTGGAAGGAGCAGCTGTTCCCTTTCCTCCATCCAGGAAACCGGCGAACAACCCGCAGAAAAGCAACAAAGATGATTAATGAGCTAGAAAAGCAAGAGACGGCCGTGGGGAGGGGGCCACGGCCCTTTCACCAGGCCCGCCGGACAGAGGGGCTGCAGGGAGGGTGCAGGCATCGGCCTGTGGGGTAGCAGAGTGAATGCAGAGAAGAGGGCCACGCAGCAGAATATCAGAAACAAATTCCTCATGAAGACAGCCCCCTCCCAGGGCAGGGACAGAACGCACGTCACTTTGGTTGTGTCATGGAAAGCCAGAGGATCCCTCGGAGAATCTAGTTTCAGGAGAGAGCTGCAGAGTCCCCAGAGAGCTGAGCAGAGCCCGCGGGGACCACAGAGCAGCCCAGCACCCGAATGCGTCTTTGGGCAGGGCCGGCCGACTAACCAGGCCCTACATGGCCAGGAAGCACCCAAGGCCTCAGCTTCACCTGGGCCAGCCCCCCTCAGGGAAGCTCCTTCAGCCCACACCCCTCTGCAGGGGTGCTCCGATTTATATGACAACCGTCCTCCCCGACATCCACCCAGGACCTGGGCAACAAGTCTTCTTTCCTTGGTCCACTGAAGCCACTGGAAACCATTAGTGAAGTTCCAGCCCTGTTCACAAATCACTGCCTTAGTTATGTGACATAGCTCTTAGGTGACTGACTTTGTTTGCGTCTAATTTCCTTGGACTCTGAAGCATTTATGCAAATCCAGCTTGGGTACCGTTTGTCCCAGCACACACAACCTCTCCACTCTGCTTGTCCACTGCAATGCGCCCAGATCCCTGGGCTCTCTGGCTGTATATCATTACAGTACGAAATGGATGGGAGGGGAGGTGTCAGGGGGCTGCTGCCTGGGAGGGAGACCACTGTTAATCTGGAAACTGACTCCTGGCACCCTTGGCCTGAACGCAGGTTATTTTTGCAACAGCCTGCGACCCCAGAGCCCTGCCGGCTCCTCTTACGCATCCTCCTCCACCTGTTGGCTTTTGTCACCGTCAGACCGCCACTGACTCTGCCTCACTTGCTCATTCTGAAAGTCAGAGGTGCCAAGAGGAAGGGGACTTTTTTGTCATCCTACACCAGCTTTCACCCTGACTGTGTTCTCCAATCCAGAAAAGCCTTCCAGGGCTCCTGTCAGAGTGTTGAACCCCTGGGGAGAGGAATTCACAAGCTCTGCCTACACATGGCAGTGGGGACAGGTGTGCTTGGTGGGGGGGGTCATGGCACCCAAAGCTATGGGACTTCTCCCTGGAACTCCCCAACCTGGCTCCTTACAAATGTGCTCCATCTTGGAGAAGCCAATTTATCTCCACGGAGGTCGTCTCCCTCATACCCTAGCACAATTACCACAGTCCTAAAGCAGGCACAGAAGATATAACTAATTCTGCATGAAGAGCGTGTGCATATGTATCCCAACTTCCTATATTCAACAAAGGCTTATTCCATAGACATTTGTGTTCTGCCTAATTGCAGCACAGTATCATGCAAACAGGAAAATGCCAAGGCTCAGGGTATTAAAGAAAGTTGCCCAACAACACACAGTGTCAAGCTTCAAACCTAATCAATCCTGTCTCACGTAAAAGCCCTTGATTTTCCAGTTATGGCCAATGTTCTGCAATTAGTCCAACAAAAATGCTTGTTTTCAGCCCCTTGGATCAAACTCTCTGAGACCCAGTGGTCATCTGAAGATAGCTGTGTTCATCAGAGTTCTTGGTGTCAAGCAACTGCAGCAAAAAATAACAAACAAATGAACAAATTGCTCCAACAGTTCCAGAGAAGTCTGGGGATGGATTTCAGTGATGGTTAAGACACAACTCCGAGAGTGTTCTCAAACGTTGTCTCTGCTCTGATTATTTGATGTCATTTTTAGGCAAGCACCCTCACAGGGAAGGAAAAATACTAGTGATGACCCCAGACTCCAAAGCCCAGAAAAAAGCAAGTCTGGGGAAGTATTAGGGTTGCCTGCCATTGAGCCAGGTTGTGTCAACAGGCTTAATCACTCACTGCACTCAAGAGGTTGGAACATGCTGAGCAGCCAAGTCTAGACCTTAAGGTCACCTTTGAATGTTAAGGATCAAAAATCCACCAGGATACTTGGTCAGTAGGAGTGTGAAGGAAGGAAGGAAAAAAGGAAAAAGGGCAGGAGGCCTGTTGGGTAGCGTAGAAGGAGAAGAGCCCAGGAGGGAGACGGCAGAGCTCATGGCCAGTGAGCCGCCTGCCCCACGGCTACCTCTGATCCACTCTGAGGGTAGGGACCCAGTGACAATGAACCCAAGACAGGGACAAATCTACCTCTCACCCTAGTCGCAAGAACTGCTTGCTCTGGCCAGCCCCAGAGCATGGACAGGAGAATCTGTCTGTCTTTGGTTTGCGGGGGAAGCTGCTGTTGTCACTTGGGCAGCAGCAGCAATGGTGGACCTTTTCACTCTAACCAAGAAAAACAAAATAGCCACAGAAGCTGGAGAGTCACAGGGCCTCTCTGATCATGAGGACACGATTGGCCATCCCTGACACAGCACACGGTCCATGTTGTTCAGGAAAAAAAGCAGAAGGAAATTCTGGCCCTGAGAGACTTGGGGGCCTTTCTTAGAAAGAAGCAGAAGGACATGACTTAGGCCCGTGAGAGCCAAATTACAGGCCAGTCTATCAGACTCGTGGTCCTTGGACACAACGTGGGGCCCTACTGCAACCCCATCATTTCCTTCACAGCAAAACAGAGGCTCCCAAGGTGAAGAGAGATGTCCAAAGTCACACCCGGAACCAGCGTCTGCAGGGACAATACACCCTTCCTGGCACTTCTTGGGAACAGAGGCTCAGACCAGCCTCAAACTTTTGTCTTAGTCCGTGTTGTGTTGCTATAAATGAATAGCCAAAGCTGGGCAATTTGGAAAGAACAAAGGTTTATTCGACTCACAGCTCCGCAGGCTGTGTGAGAAGTATGGTGCTGGCATCTGCTCTGCTTCCAGAGAGGACTTCCATGCAGGCTGCACTGAGCTGTGGCAGAGAACAGCAAAGGGGAGGTGGGCACACGGGCGGGACCAAGCCCACGGGGCATCCTGGCTTTATAACCACCATCGCCCCAGGAACCAATCCCAGGAGCCCCAGGATCTCCCCCTGGGCCCCACCCCCAATTCTGACGTGCCGGGGATCAAATCTCAGCGTGACATTTGTAAGGGATAAACATCCAAACCAATAGTGAGGACCTCTGCCTGGGTCCCCACAGGCCCCCTCCACCCCCCAAAGTCCTGTCCACTTACAGCTTGTGTCCTCATCTGTCCACTCCTCCCCACACAGGCTTCCCGAGAGCAAACAACAGCCAGGCTGTCTGAGAACACAGCAACAACCTCCTTCCCTCCCACCTCCTCCCACACTGAAGCCAGAGCGACCACACACATCTCTCTCCCGACTCAGTTCTCCTCCCTGGAGCCGCTGCAGCCTTCCTCTGCTGCCCCCAGTCTTCCTTGCCCCCTGCAACTTCAGGGCCTTTGCACACACTGGGCTTCTGCCTCCCTCCACCGCAGCTCTGCTCTTGGCAACCCCCACGAGGCCAGCCTGTGGAGGACGAGTGCGGAAGGGTCGCAGACGTGACTCCTGCAGAAATTCCAGCATCTTCACACAGGGTTTGGCAGGAGACAAGGCCCCACAACGGGTCTCAACCTTGTTGGACACCCAGAGGTGCTGCTGTGATTGTTTTGGGTGTGGCTGGGGCCACAAGGGTTTTTCAACATGCCCCAAGTGAGTATAATGGTCAGACAAGGTCAACTGTAGTTCCCTGCGTATGTGAGGGTTGCGGGTGAGTGGTCTTAGAGGTCCTTCTTCCTGACAGGGCCCATATGCCAATCCCTGAATTAGGTACTCTCTGGCTTCTTCCCCTGGAATCTCACCAAATTCACGTGAGGTGACAGTAATTATCTCATTCTACAGGTGAGCAAAGTCAAGCGCGAAGAGGAAGAGGAATTCACCAAGGTCACATCGTTTAAGGCCGAGCCAGAGCACAAGCCCAGGAGCGGCTGCCTCCAAAGCCCACACTCCTTACCCTCTAAACCCCTGCACCAGCCCTGGGTTTCAAGTCAGGTGTACCAAAAATGCCAAACTTCACGGTCCTCTCTGATAAAACACAGATGTGTCACAACCAAGGAAGTGATGAGGAAAAGCCCAAAGCACAGACACCGATGTTTCGTTTCTGATGTCAGACTCTGCAAATACCACAAAGAACACATCAGCAAATCTCCACATCATTGTAAACAACCTGTAAAATGCCTTTTGAACAGATCAGAGTCACGACTGAACCGAAAACAAATTTAGCCATGAACTTTCCAAAGGACATGTTGCTTAACTATCTCCCTCTGCTTGCTGTATAGGAAACTTTGGTTCAGGATCATATGCAAAAGCTCCTTGAAACCTACAAAAGGGAGACAGGTTTTGTGCCCAGGGTCCACAGCTGGCCCTCATTAGGCTCTTAGGAGCCCACTCAGACATTTGCTGTGAATTTTCTTTTCTTTTTGTTGTTTTCTTTAGAGATAGGGTCTTACTCTGAGCCCAGGCTGGAGTGCAGTGGCTTCATCATAGCTCACAGCAACCTGGGCTCAAGTGATCCTCCTACCTCAGCCTCCCAAGTGGCTGGGACTATAGGCATGTGCCACCAGGGCTAATTTTTTATTTTTTTGTAGAGAGGGGGTCCCCCTATGTTGCCCCAGCTAGTCTCAAACTCATTATCTTCAATCAATCCTCCCACCTTGGCCTCCCAAAGTGCTAGGATTACATACGTGAGCTACTGTGCCTGGCTATGAACTTTCTTTTTAAATTTAGTCCTTCTCAATAATCTATTAATCTATGACCTAATTAGATATAAAAAGGTTATCAATTTTTTTTTTTTTGCAGTTTTTTTTGGCCAGGGCTGGGTTTGAACCCTCCACCTCCAGCATATGGGGCTGGCGCTCTACCCCTTTGAGCCACAGGCACCACCCTGGTTATCAATTATTTAGATAACAACATTTTACATTTACATAATGCATTACCATTCTTAAAGTACTTCCACATCTCTTATTTCACTTGTATATTAGGCATTCAGTGGGGACCAAATTTGTATAGATAAATACAACTGATGAATAAAGTTGTAATAAACTGTTTATTTCATTATCACCTCCAAATGCTGTTTTAAATAAGATAAACTAAATTTATAGAAATGAGAAATCTCATAAGGAAAGCAGCACACGTCCATGAAGTTATCTTTCACAAGATCAGTAATGAGCATAATTAGAAACTCAAAACATGTTTCTAGAGACTTCTGTTTCCAGAAGCATGATAGACTGATAAAGCTAGTCAACCCAGTTGCTGAAAACAACCCAAAATATTGAATAAAATATTTTTTAAACAATAATTTCTTAAGAGAATTAAGAAACTAAGGACTAGAGGGCAATGCTAAGCAAAGTCAGGAACCTAAAGAGATCTAAGTAAAATTAATTACCTAGAGAGCACCAGAGCCAACTTTTACCATGAGGACATTTTTCATTTTTTTTTCTTTGTTGAGACAGAGTGGTACTATGTGGCCCTTGGTAGAGTGCTGTGGTGTCACAGCTCACAGCAATCTCAAACTCTTGGGCTTCAGTGATTCTCTTGCCTCAGCCTCCCAAGTAGCTGGGACTACAGGCACCTGAAACAACAGCCGGGTATTTTTCTGTTGCAGTTGTCACTGTTGCTTAGCTGGCCCAGGCTGGGTTTGAACCCACCAGCCTCGGTGTATGTGGCTGGCGCTGTATCCACTGTGCTACAGTTGCCCAAGCCTACCATGAGGACATTGGCCAAGCTCCATAACTTGAGAAATGCGGGTAACAGGAAATAAGTCTAATAAGAAAACATCTGCCTGCAAATCTGGCATGCTATTAGTAGGGTAAAGGTGAACTACACCAACAACTGCAAAGATTTCCTTTCTTGAGGGTGGTGCCTGTGGCTCAATGAGTAGGGCACTGGCCCCATATAGTGTCAGGTTCGAACCCAGCTCCAGCCAAACTGCAACAAAAAAAAAAAAAAAGAAAGAAAGAAAGAAAAGAAAAGATTTCCTGTCTTAACCCTTGGCATAAAAGGGAAAAAAACTTAGCCTGAGAAACTGTAACCTCATGCCAGATCCCCTGTGGGTTTGCAGTTCTAACCTACCTTGGTAGCCCAAAATAACCCAAGTCAGGAATTTGGTAATTCCAAAAACACTCAACTGAGAATTTTGTTTACAAAGACTTGCTCTAAATTTCCAGTTCTAAGTAAGATTGAGTAAGCACATTCCATCCACACTATCTCTCCCACTGAATGACAGAACAGAATGCACAGAGAAGTCAACTCTAAAATGTAAATAGCAGCAGCCAGAATGAGTGAAAAAACAAGAAATCAGATTACTACGAACTGGCAGCAAATTACCATTTTCCCCTCTCTCCTCCTCCTGCTGCCTTGCCCCAGACATGGATGTACTCATAGGAGGTACACGGCAGAGTAGGGGATTGAAAGCCCATATTTCTGGCCAGAAGACCAGAAAGGTGAGCCCTAGGGAATAAGAAAGCACTGAAGTGATTATAAAGAGATAGGTAATTGGCAAAATGACATTATAAAGTTATATATAAACTCCCAAATTTGGCAAAAGATATAAATTTAGAGATTCAGAAGCTCAGAGTATACTCAAAGAAATCAATACCAAGACACATCAAAATCAAACTTCTCAAAACCAAAGACACAGAAAAAAAATCTCTAAAACAGCCAAAGTGTCACATTGCTTATAAAGAAAGAAAAATAGAAATGACTACGGATTTCTTATTAGAAACTATGAAGGCCAAAAGGAAATGGCATGTTTTTTACATGCTGGAGGGAAAAGCTGTCAACCCAGAATTTTACACCCAGCAAGAATATTCTTCAGAAGGAAGGTGAAATAAATACATTTTCAACTGAAGGAAAACTAAGATTCACTTCTAAGATTCACTTCAGATCGGCTCTAAAAGAATTGCTAGACAGTTCTCCCAACAGTAGAAAAAGGATACATGAAGAAACTTGAGGCCCGGTACAATGGCTCATGCCTGTAATCCAAGCACTCTTGGAGGGCAAGGTGGGGGGAATTGCTAGGGCTCAGGAGTTCAAGACCAGCCTGAGCAAGAATGAGACACCATCTCTACTAAAAATGAAAAAACTGAGACAAGAGGATTGCTTGAGCCCAAGAGTTTGAGGTTGCTATGAGCTATGACACCACTCTACTAGGGCAACAAAGTAAGACTCTGTCTCAGAAAAAAAAAAGCTCAGCACCTGTAGCTCAGCAGCTAGGGCACGAGCCATATACACTGGAGCTGGCAGGTACAAATCCAGCCCAGGCCTGCCAAACAACAATGACAACTATAACAAAAAAAATAGCCAGGCGTTGTGGTGGGGGCCTGTAATCCCAGCTACTAGGGAGGCTGAGGCAAGAGAATTGCTTAAGCGCAAGAGTTTGAGGTTGCTGTGAGCTGTGACACCATGGCTCTCTACCAAGGGCAGCAGCTGGAGACTTTTTCTCAAAAAAAAAAAAGTTGGAACATCAGAAATGAAAGAAGAGAAACAGAAATGGTAAATATCTGGGTAAACATATTAAACTATTCTTCTCCTATTGAGCTCCTTAAAAGATACTGGTGGTTGAAAGTAAAACATATAATATTTTTGATAATCTTTTCAATATATGTAGCTATAACATATTAAAAAAGTTTAAAATATTTTTAATAACTCTGAAAAGGATAATTAAGAGAATGACCAAGAAAAAAGTACAAAGACAAAAAATAACACAAATAAAAATGTATAACTACAAATACAGCAGAGACAACTTTATGCCAATAAAGTTGAAAATTTAGATAAAATTAATACATCCCTAAAAAATTACTAAAACTAATTATAAAACAAAAAGAAACATGAAAAATATTGACCAGCAGTGTACATCTTCTAGCAAAAAGAACACTAGACTAAAATAGTTTATAGGAGAGGTCTAATAAAATTGAAAGGAACAAAGAAATCTTTTTAAAAATTTACAAAGGAATAGAAAAAGGACAACTCAAAAACTTTAGAATCACAAATCTAGTATAATTTTGACACTAAAACCTAAACGGGGACAATTTGAGAATTTAAAATTCTAAGTTCATTTAATTCCTAGACTAAATATTCAAAAATTCCAAACAAATATTAGAAAACCAAATCCAACAGCGTATTTTAAAAAACAAAACACCCCACAACAAGGTTAAGTTTATCTCGGGCATTCAAGAATGGTTTTATATTTTTAAATCCACTGATATCCTTCATTCAATTAATGATTAAAGGAGAAAATTATTGTCATCGTCTCCACAGATGTAGAAAAAGCACCTTATAAAATTGCACACTCATTTGTGACTTTTTTAAAGAAAAACACCTGTAACAAACCAAGACTAAAAGAGATTTCCTTAGCCTGAAAAAAGAGACCCAATTTAAAATTTCCCAATCGGTCCAGTTTCCCATCTGGCATTTAAGGAGCTTAGACGTTGTCAGTTCAACTTAACAACCAGTAAAAATCTGAACCAACTGAAAATCAACAACTCTTCTCAGATAAATCCATCAGATAAGTGAGGTCATATGGCAAAACACTATCTTCAAAGTTAAGACACATAAGCAGATACAGAAAATCAAAACTTACCAAAGCAGAAACCCATGAGCAGAAAATTCCACAGGAACCAGTACCAGAGTAGAAAAACCTAAATTATACCGACAAATATCTAGAGACTCAGTGGGGACTAGTATAAGAGTTCAAAAGTCCAGGGGGAACCTGGTAATAGGGGAGACCAATGCCTTTGTGACTTGAACCTCTATGGGTTTGCTCAGGTTATTACATTTCATATCAGAGAAAAATCCACTCAGACCAAAGGGAGAGAAAAAGAAGCCATTTTTAAATATGCCAGAGCATTCTGTTCTTAGCAAGGCCTGCCCTCAAGAGAAACTATTTTGTCAGACCCTAAACTACTGGGATTTTTTTCAAAACCTAATTGATTGGGGTGAAGGGAAATACCCAACTCCATCCTACCCTGACCTCCTACATTGGGGAAAGGGAAATACTCAACCCCAGCCCTTTCTAGCCATCCTGTCCCACCAAAGTGGGGGAAAGAGACTGCAAGGCACTTGTAAAGGTTACAGCCCAGAGACAAAGGCTCATTAAAAGACCGAGACCTCATTATAGGACTATGCCTTCTCCCACCCTACACATTACACCATACTACTTCTGTACTGGCCTTATGCAAAGGCCTATTTGCTACGTTCATGTCCAGCTTTCAAGGAAAAATACAACTGCACAGTATGCAGAGGGCAGAGCAAGCATCGGAACCAGATTCAGATATGACAGGGATGCTGGAATTATCAGACCAGGAATTTAAAACAATTATAATTAATATCCTAAGGTATTTAATGGGAAAATAACATGTGAGAACAGATTAAAAATGCAAGCAAAGGTAGGTATTCTAAGCAAAAAAAAAAATGCTAGAGATAAAAAAAATACTGTTAACAGAAAGAAGAATGCTTTTGATGGACTCAATCGTAGACTGGATACAACTGAGGAGAAAGTCTCTGAACTTGAAAGAAACTTCCAAAATGAAAATCAAAAAGAAAAAAAGGCTGAAAAAATAGAACAGATTATTCAAGAACTATAGTACTACTGCAAAAGTACCACATACACAGAAGGGGAATGCCAGACAGGGAAAGAAAGAGAGAAAGGAATAAAAGAAATATTTAAAGTAATAGTTATTGAGAATTCCCCCCAAATCAATGTCATACACTAAAACACAGATCCGGGAAGCTCTGAGAACACCAGGGAGGACAAATACAAAAAAAAACAAACACTACACCTCTACACCTGGGTATATTGTATTCAAACTGCAGAAGAGTAACATAAGGAAAAACATCCGGAAAGAATCCAAAGATCCAAAGGTGGGGGAATTACATCCAACTTCTCCTCAGAACCATGTAAGGAAAAAGAGATTGGAATGAAATATTTAATGTGTTAAGAGAAAAAAAATCAACCTAGAAGTCTGTCCCCTGTGACTTACCCAGACAAACAAAACGTGAGCAAATTTCCTACCAGTAGACCTGAGTTGCAAGAAATGTCACGACTTCTTCAGAGAAGAGGAAAATGATATAGTCAAACACTTGGATTTACATTTTAAAAAAGAAGATAATTGAAGAAGGAATAAGTAAAGGTAAATTAAAAATTCTATTTTTCTTATTTTCAATTCATCTAACAGATAACTGTTCATTTAAACTAATAACAGCAACAGGGTACTCAAATATATATGTGCTTGTGTATGCTTATTGTCTTAACTAGTGCCAGCTGCCATAACTGAAACTTAAATAAGAGAATTTACTTTCTCACAGTTCTGGAAGCTGAAAGTCTAAGATCAGGGTAAAAATATGATTAGGTTCTGGTGAGGACTGCCTTCCTGGCTTTTTTCACTATATCCTCACATGACAGACAAAACAAAAGAAAGCTCTGTGTTGTCTGGTTTTTTGTTTTGAGTTTTTTGTTTTTTGTTTTGAGACAGAGTCTCACTATGTCACCCTCAGTAGAATGCTGTAGCGTCACAGCTCACAGCAACCTCAAACTCTTGGGCTTAAGCGATTCTCTTGCCTCAGCCTCCCAAGTAGCTGGGAATACAGTTGCCCGCAACCATGCCTGGCTATTATGTTGTTGTTGTTATACTTGTCATTGTTGTTTTGGCAGGCCTGGGCTGGGTTTAAACCTACCAGCCCTGGTGCATGTGGCCAGTGCCCTAGCTGCTAAGCTACAGGCAACGAGCCTGTGTTGTCTTTTCTTATAAGCACACTGATAACTTCAGACCCAGACTCCACCAAAATCTAATTTGAATTACCTGTCAAAGGTTTCC
The DNA here is from genome assembly GCA_963574655.1 of Perodicticus potto. Taxonomy (NCBI): domain Eukaryota; kingdom Metazoa; phylum Chordata; class Mammalia; order Primates; family Lorisidae; genus Perodicticus; species Perodicticus potto. The sequence goes on from CAUYRH010070460.1 coordinate 23,889, forward strand.
ATCTGTAAATAACATCACATAAGAGATTATGGCTTTGATATAGAAATGGCGAGGGAACACAAACATATAGTCCATAACACTCAGGCATAAGTGAAATGAATGAAAGTAGTGATACAAGGGACAGAAGTGAGAAATTAGCATTATTTTATTATAATGTACTAGCACTACCTATGAAGTGCTACAGTGTTGTTTAGTAGACTTGGATTAGTTGTAAACATATACTGTAAATTCTAGGGAAACCACTAGAAAGTTTTAAGAAGTATAACTGATATGTTAAGAAATTAGAGAAAATGCTCAATTAAAATCACAAAAGGAAGGGAACAGGGGGAAAACAAAAATAGGAACAAAGAACAAGGATGAGTAGAAAAGAATAATAAATATGGTAGATATTAACCCAACCATTTCTATAATCACTTTAAGCATCAGTGATCTAAATACATGTAGCAAAAAACAGAGATTGTAAGGGTAGATCAAAAAATAAGACTCAACTATATGTTGTCTACAAGAAACCCACTTAAAAAACATAATGATAGTGCTCACTTTGGCAGCACACATACTAAATAGGAACAATACAGAAAAGATTAACATGCCCCTGCACAAAAATAACATGTAAAGTCATGAAGCATTCCCTATTTTTAAATTCTTTACAATATCAGCCCTGGGGGGGGGAAATTATAAAAAGATACCATTAGCAATGGTAGCAACAACGATAAATAAATGGGATCTGATCAAATTACAATTTCTGCAGCGCTAAGAACACAATCAACAAAGCAAATAGACAATCTTCAGAATGACAGAAGATATTTGCAAAAGGCTAATAACCAGAATCTACAAAGAACTCAAGCAAATCAACAAGAAAACAGCAAACAACCCAATTAATCATTAGGCAAAAGACATGAACAGAATCTTTTACCCAAGGGAGAGACAAACACCCAAAAACACGTGAAAAAAATGCTCATTATCCCTAATCATCAAAGAAATGCAAATCAAAACTGCTTTGAGATATTATCTAACCCCCATGGGAATAGTCCACATGCCAAGGTCTTTGGCATAGATGCAAAGAGAGAACACTTATGTCCTATTGGTGGGATTGCAAACTAATACAGCCTCTTTGGAAAGCAACAGAGAATCCTGCTATAGGTAGACATTCCTTTCAATCCCACAATCCCATTACTAGGTATCCATGCAAAAGAAAAAGTTATTTTATCATAAGGACATTTGCACTTGAATGTTTATTGCAGCTCAACTCACAATTGCAAAGTTGTAGCAACAATCCAAGTGTCCACCAACTCATGAATGGATTAATAAATTGTGGTAAATGTATACCATGGAATACTACTCAGCCATAAAGAAG
>CAUYRH010070461.1:0-69140 GCA_963574655.1 Perodicticus potto
AACCTCCACAACAAAACATTACTATTGGGCAGCACCTGTGGCTCAAAGGAGTAGGGCACTGGCTCCATATGCCGGAGGTGGTGGGTTCAAACCCAGCCCTGGCCAAAAAATTGCAAAAAAGCAAAACAAAACAAAACAAAACAAAAAATTACTATTAATACATCCTACACAATCTCTCCTAGCTCCACTAGTTCTTGTTCTCCTTGTCCACTATCTCAGGCTTCATAATTTCTTGCTTAATTTACCAAAGCTCTCCAATCTGGTCCTCTAAAGTATCCTGACGGGTTTAATTACTTCCCTGTTATCTGGTTCCTGTCTACCTGGTTTGGTCAAATTTCTGACTCTAGGGCAGCGCCTGTGGCTCAAGAAGTAGGCTACCAGCCCCATATACTGGAGGTGGTGGTTCAAACCTGGCCCCGGCCAAAAAAAAAAAAAAAAAAAAAATTCTGACTCTATTTACATTCCATATATAGTAGTATATTTTATACATTCAGCAGGAAACCAGTATATCTTAAAAATACTTTTTAACAAATCTTCTGCTACAATTCACAAAAATCTCTACTTGTCATTTAAGGCTCATTTCTTCTCTGTAAATCCTGCCCTTGAAATCTACAGTAGACTAGAAGACTTAGGTATTCTGCATGAGATGTGTGGGTGTGTGTAGCAATTATTGTGGTGATGTTCATTATTTCTGTGTCTGTCTAGATCTGAGAACTTCTTAGAGCAGGGGTGTCCGACCTGTGGCCTACAGACTTCATGCTGACTTTGTGAGACTTTCTTTTGCTTATCTGTGTCAGATATCACAGAAAGTATGCATGGGGCGGCGCCTGTGGCTCATCAAGTAGGGCACCGACTCCATGGCCCCATATACCAAAGGTGGTGGGTTCAAACTCGGCCTCAGCCAAACTGCAAAAAAGAAAAATAGCCAGGCGTTGTGGTGGGTGCCTGTAGTCCCAGCTATTCGGGAGGCTGAGGCAAGAGAATGGCCTAAGCCCAAGAGTTGGAGGTTGCTGTGAGCTGTGTGACGCCACGGCACTCTACTGAGGGCCATAAAGTGAGACTCTGTCTCTATTAAAAAAAAAAAAAAAAAAAAAAAGCATGCATGGCTGGCTCAGCACCTCTGGCTCAACGGGTTAAGGCGCCAGCCACGTACACCTGAGCTGGTGGGTTCGAATCCAGCCTGGGCCCACCAAACACCAATGATGGCTGCAAATAAGAAATGGTTGGGCATTGTGGCGGGCGCCTGTCGTCCCAGCTACTTGGGAGGCAGAGGCAGGAGACTCGCTTGAGTCCAGGAACTGGAGGTTGCTGTGAGCTGTGATGCCACAGCACTCTACCCAGGGCGACAGCTTGAGGCTTTTTTTTTCCCTCAAAAAAAAAAGTATGCATGGATCTTTTTTTGCTAATCAGCTTTCATTAGTGTTCGTGAATTTCATGTGTGCCCCAAGACAACTCTTATTCATCCAATGCATGGCAGAAGGAAACAAACCCTCTGCCTTAGAGGCAGATACTAAACATCTTTTCTAAGTCTCAAGTCCCTAATAAATGCCTGGCACATTGATTCCCCCAAGAGAAATGACAAGTGAAAAAATAGGCATGACCTCAATTTCTATTCTGGAGATGAGAGTACCTCCATAACTCCTATATGGTACAATAAAAATCACCGCTGCTTTGGAAGGCTGAGGCAGGAGGATCTCTTGAGGCCAAGAGTTTGAGACTATTCTGGGTAACATAGCAAGACCCTGTGTCTACGAAAAATTTTAAAAGTTAGCGGGGCATGGTGGTGCACATTTAGTCCTAGCTATTTGGGAGGCTAAGGTGGGTGGACTGCTTGAGCCCAGGAGTTCTAAGTTATAGTGAATTTAAGATTTATGATTAGACCACTGCACGCCAGCAGCGTGGGTGACACTGTCCTTAAAAAAAAAAAAAAAAAAGTTATAGTATAGTGAGTTTAAGGTTTATGATCATACCACTGCACATCACTGCTTGTAGATCACACCACTGCTTATAGAATTCAATGAGTAGAAGATGAAGATTTGTAAAACTAGGTTTGAATTTTAACATCATGGCTATATAATAGCCCGCTGATCTGATCCCCCTTATCGCAGCAGATTGTTCTGAGTTAAATAAGATCACTGAGGTGAAAAAACATTTAAAAAGATAATACTTTCTTTCTAGTCCTTATCTTAAACGTTATTGTTATTAAATTTTAAGCCTTTTTAATTTTGTGAAGGCAAAAAGTGGAAACCTAATAAGCACATGTATATGTAAAAAGATAATACTTTTTATTCAGATGCAGATGTAGGATATTATAATAATTCATGTTTGTGCACAGTAACTTCTAAGGAATAAATTTCTAATTATAATGTTGTTTCTTAAGATAAACATACACAAAATTACTTTTAAAGAGCTAACAACAACATAAAGCAGGGTATAATAGCTCTTGCCTGTATTCCTAGCACTTTGGCAGGCCAAGGGAGGAATGCTTTAGGCCATGATTTTGAGACCAGCTTGGGCAACATAGTGAGACCCTGTCTCTACAAAAACATTAAAAAATTAGCTGGCACAGTAGCATAAATCTATAGTTTCAAGATACTTGAGAGGCTGAGGAAGGATCACTTGAGCCCAGCAGTTCAAGGTTGTAGTGAGCTATGACAACACTACATTCCAGCCTGGGCAACATAGCGAGACCTGTCTCAAAAAATATAATAAATTGGGCGGCGCCTGTGGCTCAGTGAGTGGGATGCCAGCCCCATATACCAGAGGGGTGGTGGTTTAAAACCTGGCCCTGGTCAAAAACAGCAAAAAAAAAAAAAAAAAAAAAAAAAAAGAAAAAGAAAAAATATAATAAATAAATAAAAGAACAGCAAAACACATAATGACACAATTTTTGTGGTTGTTGTTTTTTTAAGAGACTACAGGTGCCTGCTACAATGCCTGACTATTTTTTGTTGTTGGAGTTTGGCCGGGGCCGGGTTCGAACCTGCTACCCTTGGTATGGGGCCAGCGCCCTACCCACTGAGCCACAGGTGCCGCCCATAATGACACAATGTTAAGAGGCAATATATTACCAATAAGATGCCAGGTAGTACTACATAGAGAATTCTAATTTAAGATCTAGACTTCATTCACTATCAAACTATAACAAAATATCCTAATGCCTGGAGAGAGAGAAACTGCTCTTTCTTATACAAGCAAAAAGCAGGTTAAGAAATGTAAAAAAGGAAAAAATTTAAATTCTCATCTTTTCACAATCTTTAAACGTTTTGTTTAGTAAAAGGTACTAATTTACTAATTTTTAAGTTCCATATAACTCACCTGATATCTGATTAAACCTCACAAGAAATTATTTCTATCATAAGCAATTCCAGGGTCAGGTTGGCGCCTGTAGATCAGTGGGTAGTACACTGGCCCTACACACCAAGGCTGGTGGGTTTAGCAGCCCAGGCCAGCTAAAACGACAATGACAACAACAAAAATAACCAGGGGCTCAGCACCCATGGCACAGTGGTTATGGCACCAGCCACATACACTGAGGCTGGCGATTTGAAACCAGCCCAGGCCAGCTAAACAACCACAACTGCAACAAAAAATAGCCGGGCATTGTGGCAGGTGCCTGTAGTCCCAGCCACTTGGGAGGCTGAGGCAAGAGAATTGCTTAAGCCCAACAGGATGAGGATGCTGTGAGCTGTGATGCCACGGCAGTCTACCTGAGTTGACACTTTTGAGACTCTGTCTCAAAGAAAAGAATAAAAAAAAAAAAAAAAAAAAAAAGAAATTCCAGGGTCAGGCACAGTGGCTCACACCTGTAATCCTAACACTCCGAGAGGCTGAGGTGGGATGATTGTTTGAGCTCAGGAATTTGAGAGCAGCCTGAGCAATACTGAAACCCTGTCTCTACTACAAATAGAAAAATTAGCCAGGTGTGGTGACACACATCTATTGTCCCAGCTGAGGCAGGATGATGGCTTGAGCCCAGGAGTCTAAGGTTGCTCTGAGCTAGGCTGCGGCCATGGCATTCTAGCCTGGTCTGTTGCAAAATAAAAAAAAAAAAGAAAAAAGAAATAAAAAAGAAAAGGACAGGCACAGTGGCTCAAGCTCTAGCACTCTGGGAGGCTGAAGCGGGTGGATTGCTTGAGTTCAGGAGTTCAAGACCAGCCCGAGCAAGAGTGAGATTCCGTCTCTAAAAACTAGCTGGGTGTTGTGGTGGGTACCTGTAGTCCCAGCAGCTACTCAGGAGGTTGCGGTAAGAAGATCACTTGAGCCCAAGAGTTTGAGGTGCTGTGAGCTATGACACCACAGCACTCTACCCAGGGTGACAGAGTGAGACTCTATTTCCATTAAAAAAAAAAAAAAAAAAAAGAAAGAAAGAAATTCCAGGAACCATGTAGTTTGTACTACTGTGGTGTTACACTGGTGATAGAACAGCCTACTGGAAGGTGGACTGCAGTGACTCAAGCCTGTAATCTCAGCATTCTGAGAGCTGAGGCGGGGGTGGGGTTGGGGATCGCCTGAGCTCACCAGTTCAAGACCAGCCTGAACTGAACCAGAGCGAGACCCTGTCTCTAAAAATAGCTGGGCATTGTGGTGGGGCCTGTAGTCCCAGCTACTGGGGAAGCTGAGGCAATGGGATCACTTGAGCCCAAAAGTTTGAGGTTGCTATATAGACACCACAGCATTCTACCTAGGGCACAGTGAGACTGTCTCAAAAACAAACAAGTACCCCCCAAAAAAACAGCTGGGAGCGGTGGCTCACGCCTGTAATCCCAGCACCGTGGGAGGCTGAAGCGGGAGGATTGCTTGAGCTCAGGAGTTCAAGGCTTGTCTGAGCAAGAGTAAGACCCTGACTCATGAAAAAAATGGAAAAACTCAGCCGGGTGCTTCAGCGTGCTCCTGTAATCCCAGTGGCTTTGGAGGCTGAGGCAGTGGGATGCCCATAGACAGAGTCTAAGGTTGCAGTGAGCTACAACACCTTTGCACTCTGCTCAGGGCACGGGGTAGAACTCTGTCTCGACAAAACAAACAAACAACAACAAAAAAACCAAACCAGCACATTGCCACGCAAAGACTTATTTACCACTATACTGAAATGCCTGGCCTGATAACAGATTATATACTAATCAATTAAGTAACATGACTCACTGAGTTTCTCTTCTTCCTTTTCTTGGTGTGTGTGTGCGTGTTTGTGAAGGTACAAGGGAGTGCTCATATCAAAACCCCATGAAAGAGCAGAGGTACGTACACTCTGAAAAACCCTCCTCTCAGTCTTAGAAGGTTTGATAATCTTTCCTAGGAGGGCGTAATGTACCCATTACTCCATCTTGCCCACGTTTCCTTCACCCTTTAGAACTCCTGGCACGAAGCTGACATTCTTTAATATAGTACAGAATACAAAGCCCTTCTTAATCTGTAGTCCTCTGTATCTCCTCTAGCCTCATATCTGGTCATGCCGATAAAAATAAAAATAAAATCTGACTTGAAGGCCGGGTGTGGTGGCTCACGCTTATAATCCTAGTACTCTGGGAGGGAGAGATGAGTGGATTGCTTAAGCTTAGGGGTTCAAGACCAGCCTGAGCAAGAGTGAGACCCGTCTCTACTAAAAACAGAAAAATTAGCTGGGGCTCGGCGCCTGTGGCTCAACGGGCTAAGGCGCCAGCCACGTACACTTGAGCTGGCGGGTTCAAATCCAGCCCAGGCCCGCCAAACAACAATGATGGCTGCAACCGAAAAATGGCCGGGCGTTGTGGTGGGCCCCTGTAGTCCCAGCTACTTGGGAGGCGGAGGCAGGAGACTTGCTTGAGCCCAGGAATTGAAGGTTGCTGTTAGCTGTGGATGCCACAGCACTCTATCCAGGGTGACAGTTTGAGGCTCTGTCTCAAGAAAAAAAAAAAAAAAAGAAAAAGAAAAATTAGCTGGGCGTTGTGCTGCATTCCTGTATCCAGCTACTCAGGAGGCTAAGGCAAGGGGATCGCTTGATCCTAAGAGTCTAAGTTTGCTGTGAGCTATGATGATGGCACAGCACTCTACCAAGGTCAACAGAATGAGATGCTCTCTCAAAAAAAAAAGAACAAAATCTGATCCCTAAACCATTCAGACATACTTAAATTAAAGCTTAATTTAAATGTCTACAGGAAAAAAATGTCTAGAAAAGCACATTTCTTACTATAAATCAAGGAATCCTAACTGAAACAATGCTCTTGTATTGTGAAAAGTTACCTGCTTGGGTTTCATTAAAGAAGTATATATATTACCTTTTAAACAAACAAAAATATCTAAAAGTATAAGTTTGGAAGGAGAAGGTAAAAAGATTTTACTTCTGAGCTGCCAATATAACCTTAAAGTAATAAAAGGAATTCATTGCTCTAATATAAGTCAGATTTTATCTTCTATACACATAATAAAAAGGATTACATACAGAGAGAGGCACCTAAAAAAGCCATCACTTTCTCCATCTTCAAGATAGTTCCTGTGTGCCTGTGAATTTCTCATTTGCAGATCTGCTGAAATAATAAGGTACAAGTTTATGATACTCAAAAGCTACTCTCACATGACTATTTCTAGATACACACATTCTACAGATATCCAATTGTGAAAGTATAATGTGATACATTTTATAATGTGTGCCAGTTCCTCTGGCACATCAAAATCAAATAGATATTCTACCACATTATGGGACTCCTGTTTTACATTCAAATTCTTACTGACATTGAGGTCTTCTTTTTAATTAGATGTGCCCTGAATTTGGTTTATTTTCATCAAAGTTAAACAAGTTCTAGTATAGGCATGGTGGCTCATGCCTATAATCCTAGCACTCTGGGTGGCCAAGGCAAGAGGATTGCTTGAGCTCAGGAATTTGAGACCACCTTGAGCAAGAGTGAGACCCTGTCTCTACTAAAAGTAGAAAAATTAGGCTGGTGTATTGACAAGTGCCTGTCGCTGCTACTCATGAGGCTGAGGCGGATCACTTGAGGCTACGAGTTTAGAGGTTGTAGTGAGATACAATGCGCCACTGCACTCTACCGGGGGTGACAGAGAGACTCTGTATCAAAACAAAACAAAACAAAACAAAAATGTTCTTATGTGTTGTCATTATCCACCCTCTTCTACCTGCCAAAATCATTAGAAGGTTAATTAAATCAGTATCTAAAATAAAGTAGGAGCTAGTAAGTTTTAAAAGTAAGCTTGATGTTAGCTAACTTTTACTTTACTAACTTAGCTTGATGTTTTATGTTCTATAAGTTAAAATTCACTTTTAGCATGTAAATACAAATAGAGTAGGGACCCATACTTTTGGGATAGTTGGATAATTTACTAGGAAATACCAGAATACTTGATTCATACTCAAAACATCTTTTGAAGCATACTAAATGTTCTCAAAGTCTGGTCCCTAGACCAGGTGCATCAGTAAAATCTGGAACTTGTTAGAAATGCAAATTCTCAGATCCTCTCCTAGATTTATTAAGTTAGAAACTCTAGAGGTGGGGGTCCAGCAGTCTGTTGTAACTAGCTCTCCAAATTCTAATGCATGTTAAAGTTTGAGACCCACTCTTTTAGAAATTATCTGTTCACCTTCCATTACTGCAAAAACAAACATACAACCAACCCTACCACAACTAGATTCGACTGCTAATTATTCTATCCAAATCACTTAAAATAAAACTTACAAGACATTTTGCTTAGAGTTGATTCTCTCAAATTTGTAGGCTCCTGCTCCAAATGTGCATACTGAATTTCTGGCTTAGACTAAAATGATAATGAAAGCAATTAAGTCATTTGTACTTCTTAAGCTTTTTTTCCAGTAACAAGTTCTATAACACATCATCTCTATAAACATTTAAATTAAGAAAAAGTAACATGAAGTACAGTATTAAAAAACACACATTAGCCACAATATATTTTAATTGCACTTCCTAAACATCAGATCCAGTGCCTTTCAAAGAAACAGATTTCTGGCACCATCAACCACTTAGTTTACTTCCTGACAACATTTTTAAAAAAAGGGGAGAGAGGGACAAATTCTGACACACTATATTAAACAGCATACCCTGCAAAAATGAGTTCTAATTCTAGTTGATCACGAATAATTTAGCAGATGATCAAAACTTTTGGTTAAACACATATTATCTCTATTTTTTCTCATCTGAAACATTCCATTCTTCCCCAAGTATGAGCAATTAATAAATTATAGACAAACATGCCATACTTTTATATCGTTCTGATCCTCTGGAATGAGGATTTTTCATTCCAGTTATACTCAAGTTCACACAAACATTAGAGAGAAACAGAGCTAATCTCACACCAAATCAGGAATAAATGAGCTACACTCTGAGAGTCAACCTAAGCTATGATGTGAGTAGTTTTAGGCAAAAAGACCTTGTTCCTAAATTTAAAGAAAGAACATTCCTGTTTTTAAGTATTACCAAATAAAGCAGATAGGACCCAAGGCTCACAATGGTGCTAAAAATTACACACTAGCCATATTGTAAGCTGCTCACTTAGTCCTAATAATTAAAAGGTTTACTTTAGTTGTTACCTAATAATTACAAGGTTTACTTTAATTGTTACCTGTGAGGGAGACAATGCCACAAAATAATTTGTTGACTGGTAAATCTGAGAAATTCAATTACTGAATTAAAAGAAAGACAGCATGGGAGGGTGGTATATGGGCCTTGGTGCTAAAGTACCCTGAGTTTGAAGCCTAATTCTGTTATTACTGACAGCATGACCTTAAACATGTTCCTCTCAGCTTCATCAATAAACTAGGGCTAATATATCAAAAATTTGTTTGAAGATTTGAGATAGTATCTAGTACAACGGAACTTCCAAGGAATAGCAGTTAGCGCATCACATGTCTCCATCTCCAAGGTGGAGACAGGAGAAAGTTACCTCTTTAGGCAAAATACTTCTACAAGTTCTCTATAAATAACTAAAAATTATTTCATATCACTTTTCTCTAATTAATCTATATGTGGTCAAATATTTATGTGGCCACTATTTATATTCAATGCATATTAATTATGCTTATCTCTCATATCTAAAAATTTCATTTTATCAATTTAACCACTATAAAATTTAGAAGACTCAGTTCCAGTTAGATAAGAATGAATGAGCAGAGGGAAGAATAATCAAACTATATCCTGATCCCAAGTGTTTTCATGTAGGCCAAACAAGTACCTAATTATTATGTGGTGATAAATATTTATAAGTGACTGAATATATGGTTCTATGCCAAGAAACTCATTTAAGACATATACATTTACTATTGTTGGTATTTAGATGAATCTATGAAGTATAGTTGTCACCTGGAATATAACTATTTTTCCATCATCAGCTTGAAGATAAAAAGTCCAGGATGAAGTTATGAAGCTTTGGGCAGAGTCCATCATGTCACTCCAGAATGACCTCACCAGAGTCAGAGGGAAGAGTAGATGCATTTTTGGCATCAAGGACATAAGCTTAAAAAAAAATCATGAGAAATATATTATTTTTTTGCACATGTATATTCAAGAGAAAAACATAATCAAGATTCCTCAAATCCTTATTAGAATAAAGTATAAACAATTAAATAAATATACCACAATCATGAACATTAGAATAAATTCTTAGTAATCCATGCAAATTAACTATAGTAGAATTTAAAATCCCAGGCTACTTTAATTTGCCACCAAACACACTTATAAGCTCTGTCACCTCTATCAGAATAACAGGCTTTTGAATCAAGTCCAAAAATGCAGAAACTCTTTTTTTTGAGACAGACTCTCATTTTGTCGCCCTAGATAAGAGTGCCCTGCTCACAGCAACCTCAGACTCCTAGGCTCAAGGGATTCTCTTGCCTCAGCTTCCCAAGTAGTTGAGACTACAGGCACCTGCCACAAGGCCCAGCTATTTTTAGAGACAAGGTCTAGCTCTTGCTTAGGCTGTTCTCAAATCTGTGAGCTCAAGCAATCCACCCGCTTCCACCTCCCAGAGTGCTAGGAATACAGGCATGAGCCACTGCCACTGTGCCCGGCCCAAGGTGGAGACTCTTAAGATAAAATTAAATAAGGACTAGAATGTTTCAAGAGGCAGAATGGGAAGGGACAAATCACATCATTCTCATTTTTAATGTTTTCATGGAGAATAAATCATGCTATAATGAACATCAATGGAAAAGAGGAAAGTAAAAAAATCAACCAAAGGAATACATGCATACGATGGCAGACATCTGATATCAGGGCAGGCTGAGGGGAAATTTTACAGGCTGAATATAAGCAGTAAGCTATTGATAAGATTTTAACATTAATTGGTATCATCTCCCTTCCAATTCTTTTTTTTTTAGAGACAGAGTCTCACTTTGTCACCCTTGGTAGAGTGCCATAGTGTCACAGCTCACACAACAACCTCTAGCTCTTGGGCTTAGGCAATTTTCTTGCCTCAGCCTCTCAAGTAGGTGGGACTACAGGCACCTGCCATAACGCCTGGCTATTTTTTGTTGCAGTTTGGCTTGGGCTGGGTTTGAACCCACCATCCTCAGTATATGGGGCCGCCCCCAATTTTTTATTTTTTTTTTAGAGACAGAGTCTCACTTTATTGCCCTTGGTAGAGTGCCGTGGTGTCATAGCTCACAGCAATCTCAAGCTCCTGGGCTTAGGCGATTCTCTTGCCTCAGTCTCCCGAGTAGCTAGGACTGTAGGTGCCCGCCACAACGCCTGGCTATTTTTTGTTACAGTTTGGCTAGGGCTGGGTTCGAACACACCACCCTCGGTATATGGGGCCAGAGCCCTACCCACTGAGCCACAGGTGCCGCCCTCCCCTCCAATTCTGACTTCTTGGTTTATTTAGCAGCACTGGACCCCTCTACAGAGCACAAACGTGGAATCCCATTTGCTGAACTCTATGGATCACTTTGGTTCCTCTATAAAAGCATCATGGGGTATCAGAGAGTCTTTAGAATCAGAAGGTATGTATTCAGAATTAATTCACTGAGTAAGCCTACGATTATAAATTTAAGGAGATCAGGGACCATGTGCGTTTTATTCAGTAATATATACCTGTGTTTAATCTGTATAATCTATATAGGACAAAGGTTAAATGAGAACATGAGAAGTAGGGAGTGAAGTAGTAAATGAAGGGTGACACTGGGTGATATATGTATATAATATAAGGAAAGGTACCTAACCCAACTAGAATGATGGGGTTAAGGAGGTTTCAAAAATGAAATGACACTAGCTGGTGTCAGGATTCACTAGGCAGGTGGGGAGTAGAAGAAACAGAAACAATGAAATATTGTGTCATGGCTCGGCGCCTGTAGGTCAAGTGCCTAAGGCACCAGCCACATAGACCAGAGGTGGTGGGTTCAAATCTAGTCCAGGCCTGCCAAACGACAACTACAACCAAAAGATAGCCAGGCGTTGTGGCGGGCGCCTGTAGTCCCAGTTACTTGGTAGGCGGAGGCAAGAGAATGGCTTGAATCCAGCTAAACGACAACTGCAACAAAAAAATAGCCAGGCGTTGTGGCGGGCACTCGTAGTCCCAGCTACTTGGGAGGCTGAGGCAAGAGAATCGCTTAAGCAGAGGAGTTGGAAGTTGCTGTGAGCTGTGATGCCATGGCACTCTACCCAGGGTGACAGTTTGAGGCTCTGTCTCAAAAAAAAAAAAGGAAATAGTGTGTCATATTATAAAAATTAAGAACTTCTCAGTATGTATACAATTAAGAGAAAAGGAACTTAGACATTTGAAATGTTCAAACTTAGCATTTGAAAATACGTGTAATGGGGGCGATGCCTGTAGCTCTGCGAGTAGGGCGCCGGCCCCATATACCGAAGGTGGCAGGTTCAAACCCAGCCTCGGCCGAACTGCAAAACAGAAAAATATCCGGGCGTTGTGGCGGGCACCTGTAGTGCCAGCTATTTAGGAGGCTAAGGTAGGAGGACTGCTTGAACTTAGGCCTGGGCAACATAGTGAGATGCCGTCTCTAAGATAAAATTAAATTAAATTAAATTAAAAAATGCATGTACCTCTTAACTCAGCAATTCTATTTCTATGATTTTATTCTGTAGGTATACCCACAGATGTGCAAAATATACAACATCACTTATAATGAAAAAGATTAGAAACAAGCCATCTGTTCACAAATAAGGGACTGCCTAAATAAATTAAAATACATCCGTTTGGAATATTATGAGGTGAAAAAAATGAGTAGCTCTTTATGTATATTTATATTTACAAAAATTATATATGCATATCCTTCCTTGCATATGCCTAAAATACTTCTGTACTGATGAACTTGGCTACAGTAATGAAGGAAAACGGAGTGGCTAAGGGTCACAGGGGTAGGAGACTTTTCACTATGTGTAAGTTTTGTGCCATGTGACCATCTTTCTTATGGAAAAATTAATAAAATTAAGAAAATTTTTCCAGTACGTTTGGAGCATAGAACATGAGAAGTAGGGAGTTTTAAGAGATGCACTGGAGAGGTAATCAGGAACAAGGCTGTTATAGCAATTTAGTCTTAAAACAATACATAATTGAGAAAGCCAGGTGGTGGCTCACGCCTACAATCCCAGCACTTGAGAGGCCAAGATGGGTGGATTGTTTGAGGTCACAGGTTTGAGACCAGCCTAAGCCAGAGCCAGACCTTATCTTTAAAAAATAGCCAGGCACTGAGGCAGGCGCCTGTAGTTCCAGCTACTTGGGAGACTAAGGCAAGAGGATCACTTGAACCCAAGAGTTGGAGGATGCTGTAAGCTGTGACACCACGGCACTCTACCAAGGGTGATCAAGTGAGACTCTAAAAAAAAAAAAAATTACATGTAATTGGGACCTACTAAATTGTATAGGATAGGAGAATGGCATGAGATGTCAATTTAAGAAAAAAAATGGACACAGAGTAAAGCATAGACTAGAGAGGGTTAAGCTTCAGTTTTCCTGATCACTGGATGTATTTGGAAGCCACAAAATTACTACACTAAATAACCTTTACAGGTATGGTCTGGTTAAAGTTCTATGTTCCTTTTAGTTTCAATGAGATGTGTCATTGATTTTTTTTTCCTTAGCTCACTTCGAATATGTTTAAAAGACTTTTTAACATGAAGAGAAAATCAATAGTATTATCTATTTCCCTCCCCTTTCTTAGTTTTCCTCATTGCTCATTATTTTTGCAGTCCAAGAGCCAAAAATATTTGTTACCTTGATTTTGCCTTTTTATTTCTACTCTTTATTGTAATTTTTATTTTTTCTTTAAATAAAAAAGCCAATATATCTCATATATAAACTTAAGTGGATTTCACAGATTACATATAGCATCACTCTAAAATAGGAATTTTTGTGTGTTTATCCATCTGCTTTTTTCTTATGTCTTTTGTTGACTTTTATGTTTGCAGTGGTTTTTGCTTTTGTTTGATCATTATTGAAATATGTCACGTGTCCATGTGATGCTTGTGCTCTGCTGAGAGTGCACAAAAGTGTTAAATAGATGCACATCTCATCCTTTGGGAAATTTGCATTCAGTAAGGAGAGAGACAGATAAAGGTGAGGACAGATACATCTGTACAGATTAACAAATACATAAATAAAACATTTTGCATCAACAAAAAAAAAAAGAAAAAAATGGACACAGTAAAGCATGGACTAGAGAGGGTTAAGGTAGAAAATCACTTTGGAAATTATTTTAGTAATACAGATAAGAAATGATGATCTGGGCTCGGCACCTGTGGCTCAACGGGTTAAGGCGCCAGCCACGTACACCTGAGCTGGCAGGTTCGAATCCAGCCCCGGGCCCGCCAAACAACAATGACGGCTGCAACCAAAAAAAAAAAAAAAAATGGCCGGGCGTTGTGGCAGGCGCCTGTAGTCCCAGCTACTTGGGAGGCGGAGGCAAGAGATTCACTTGAGCCCAGGAATTGGAGGTTGCTTTGAGCTGTGATGCCACAGCACTCTATCCAGGGTGACAGCTTGAGGCTCTGTCTCAAAAAAAAAAAAAAAAAGAAATGATAATCTGAGTTAAGGCAACATCAGCTGAGATGGAAGAAAATGACTCTGAAATACAAATTCTGAGCCTGTTTTTTCATATGTAAAATGGGAATAATATCTTCACTTGTCTCTGAGAAAAACATGAGATTATGGGTGGCATCTGTGGCTCAGTGAGTAGGGTGCCAGCCCAATATACTGAGGGTGGCGGGTTCAAACCTGGCCCTGGCCAAACTGCACAAAAAATAGTTGGGGGTTGTGGCAGATGCCTGTACTCCCAGCCACTTGGGAGGCTGAGACAAGAGAACTGCCTAAGCCCAGGAGTTGGAGGTTGCTGTGAGCTGTGTGATGCCATGGCACTCTACCCAGGGCAATAAAGTGAGATTCTATCTCTATAAAAAAAAAAAGAGATTATGGACATAAAAATAATTTTTAACATAAAACATTATATAGAAGTATTCAATCATCTTGTATTTGCAAATGTAATTTTGTTTACTGAAAATAATATCACTAAAATAGGATCAAGTAGGTGACAAATACTTCAAGCAATACAAGTCAATGAATATGAACAGGCAATTTTGAAAGGCAATATTGTTTCATACTTGTTCTTGTCTCAGTTCAGCAAAAGGCAGCTGATTCTGGCAACCAAGATGGCAAGCATATTGCTCATCAGATTGGGAGTACGCTTCTGTACATGCTGTAAGAGAAAAATAGACAAATTACTAAAAAGAAACAGAGAAAAAGAAAGGGGAATGATAGAAATGAAAGAGATTTAGCATTTTACAAATAAATTTTTTATACTTAAAATCATTTTATTGATATAAGTTTCCAAAGTTGGTAATTATTATTATTTTTTTTTTTGGTAGAGACAGAGTCTCACTTTATCGCCCTCAGTAGAGTGCTGTGGCGTCACACAGCTCACAGCAACCTCCAACTTCTGGGCTTAGGCGATTCTCTAGCCTCAGCCTCCCGAGTACCAAAGTTGGTAATTATTTTAATAGCACTCTATACAGTCTCCCTCTCATAAGTCAAATGTTTCAGGTATAAACCTATTAACTGCACATCTAGGCTCTAGCTATCTGATGACATTAAAATAAGGGGCTTCTCATAGCTAAGGTTTGTGTAGTGGGAAAAGACTGACTGGCATCCTGAAGATGCCACTGAAAGTCCATTATTTGTTAGCTGTGTATGTGACCTGAGCTGAGCTGTTTAACCTCTGGCTACTGATTTCTAAATATCTAAAACAGAAATACCACCACCTACTGCATGGGGTTGAATGAAAAATGTATTTCAGTGATTTACGCAAATGTAAAACAGGATTATTATTAAAAAGTGAATCGTGGTGGCGCCTGTGGCTCAAAGGAGTAGGGCACCAGCCCCATATGCTGGAGGTGGCGGATTCAAACCCAGCTCCAGCCAAAAACTGCAAAAAAAAAAAAAAAAAAGTGAATCGTTTAGTTGAGAAGCAAGCATATTCATGTGGCAAGAAAAAAGCAAAACATAAGCAGTTTAAAACCCTAAATTCTAAGAAAACTGATGTCCTATAGCAAATGATTTTAAAGTTCAAATAATATACTTCTCTTTGTTTAGTTCATTAAGGCTACTTCTTTCTTGTGATATAACACATCACTCTTACATCACATCATCATTTTACTTCCCAACTCAATCCAGCATTTGTAATACACTTCTCAGAGGTGTTAGATAATAAACTAAAACGCATTAAGCACAACATAAAGAAAACCAGTCAGGAGACTGAGCCAAAAAAGGTTATGATTTCATAGAAGACCAGATGTAAGTCATGGCACAGTGATGGGCGAAAAGGTGTCTCTTTCTAAACTGAATAAAGTGCAGTGAATGGAGAAAATTCCATTGCAGCTCTTTAAAAAGTTAAATGTGTCAATTGTGTCCTGATTACAGGTTTCTTTTATTAAGCACATGTCTTCCAGCACAAGGTAAAAGTGGTTTAACAGGCAACAAAACCTCTGGTTACTTCTTTTACCAGCATGACCAACAAAGACTACACTACTAAATACTGAGTCAAAGGCCTCATTCAGTAAAAAATGTGGAGCTAAGCCAAACTAACCCATGATTGAAAGGTTTAGGAAAATTACACTGGCCGTGAAAAGGTAGTGATGAATTACAAGTAGGGTAATTACTATTGCTTTTGTCTAAGCAGAATGCTTGGTTAAACAAAGGTGTCATATCTATAGAATAAAATAAATATTGCTTAAACAAAATGACGATATTTAAAGCCCATGTAATTTCTAACAGCAGCTACTAAAACTTTCAATTCATGATAATTATAGTATGTTAGATGACTAGTTTAAACAGTACGTTTGTCACGTTTCAAATACGTAAGTAGCATAACACAACTCAAAGAAAACACCCATGTTACGTTCAGCTGATGTTAGCATAGAATCTTACCAGATTCACATTCCAATTTGGTCCGATTTAAATCAATTCCATCATCCACAAACTGACAAATTGAAAACAGCCTGCAACCTCTCTGACATGCGTATAACTCCTCTTCCTAGGGAGTTCAAGAACAGAGAAGATTACCAAAAAATAGTATTTTTCTCTCAGGGAAAAAATAGGTCAACAAGAAAGTACATTTAGTAGAGTATAATTATTATAAGCCATCCAATAAGTTTCATAACTGAAAGAAAAAAATGACAGGAGCCAGGTAATTACTGAAGACTTTTGCCACATAAAGAGGTTTTAATTTCTTATTTTGAAAGTAATATTAAGAAAAAAGCCAGGTTGGTCAAAATACCACCCCTTTTCCATATTCTTTGTTAAAAGTTGTGGGGGGAAAATTGAAAATAAAATAAACAGTGACATAATTGGAACTTTAACAGAGGTAAATAGGAGTAAGTGAATACCTTAGGACCAATAGCATAATTCTGCCACATCTGTCCTTATATAAATCATCAGGCTTATCAGGAAAAGGATCGTGACTAGTTTCATGTGGCAAATGGTAACACAAGAGCCCTGACAAAATGAGGCGTACATCCATAAAAATATTTACACTAAAGGTTTTTTTTTAAAACTTGGCTTGCTCAATTTAGCTGAAAATAAGAGCCAACAGTATGACATATGAGAAAGGCTACTGAAGTCAGACCTGGATCAAAACTTTTAGGTCAGTGAATGCACAAGTATTTTACCTATCTAAATCTCAGGGTTTTCCATCAAAAAGGAGGTAACAGCTATTATCTCAAAACCTCTGGAGTTCTGGAAACATTTGGGAAGATAGCCTAAGGAGTTGGGGAACCTGCAGCCAGATCCCCAAGTGCAGCCCTTCCTCTGAATCCATGCTTCACAGAACTCAAATGTGACTTGTATTCATCTTTTGTTATCAGTATGCATTGAGTATTACAATTTTGATATTTTTTTTTTTTTTAAGACAGAGCCTCAAGCTGTCACTCTGGATAGAGTACTGTAGCTTCACAGCTCACAGCAACCTTCAGTTCCTGGGCTCAAGCGAGTCTCCTGCCTCTGCCTCCCAAGTAGCTGGGACTACAGGCGCCTGCCACAACACCCGGCCATTTTTTGGTTGCAGCCGTCATTGTTGTTTGGCGGGTCCGGGCTGGATTCGAACCCGCCAGCTCAGGTGTATGTGGCTGGCGCCTTAGCCCGTTGGGCCACAGGCGCCGAGCCGATATTTTTTTTTCTTTCTTAAAATGTGTATATATTTTTTGACATCCTCTGTAATTCTTCATTACTGGAAAATATTAACTGTTTAGTAAGATTAATAAAAATGTCTTCAACAGGTTTTTCTTTGATAAAACACATATAATATTTGAAACAAACTAGTGCATATGGGAGAGGCCCCTCAACTTACTGTGTGATCCCCTGTTTACAAACTGGCAGGCACCTAATAAGGAAACAGCATGTGCATATACCAGTTAGCATCCAATGGAATACAAAGGTTTGCATTTCTTTCTAGTATAAGGATTAGTAAAATTTATGCAGCAGGAACAATCCATTAAGAGATGGCTGCAGACAAATATTAAATAAACTTTATTATACAACTGTGAAGATAGCACATTTTTGGACCTCAGTTTTAGCTGCATTTATTGTTAAGGTGAAATTGAAAAAAAATGAACAATTAAGATAAAAGTCACACTGAGTAGCTTTTGCAAGCTTTGTAAAACAATGAAAGAATTCTTTCATGTCTTTGGATCACCACATATTTCCTTATTTAAGCTCTGATTCCATACTTGTAAAATGAGGACAATACTAAATGGGCTCAAGTGATCCTCCTACCTTATCCTCCTAAGTACTTGGGATTAACAGGTACACATCCTATGCCTAGCTAATTTTTTCTTTTCTTTTTCAATTGTCTCTTTTTTCCCGTTTTTAATCCTCTTTTTTTTTCTGTAGAGACTGGTCTCAAACTCCTGGCCTCAAGCAATCCTCCCACCTCGGCCTCCTAAAGTGCTGGGATTACAGGCATAAGCCAGTGCAAGACTGATGTCAATTCTTGACTATCAGGAGTATTATAACACTATTACTATTATGCTGTACTATTTAAAAAACTACGTGTAACATTAACAAAATATTTAATAAGCATCCACAATGTGGCAGAAACTGTGCTAACACTTAACATATTAAGCAATACCTGGTAGAGAGTAGTCACACAATTGGCAGCTATTAAGAATCAAATCCTTATTCTGAGTATTCCATCTTCTATGTAGTATTATTCTAATACTTCATGCCCTGTGCATCCCAAGTGACTGGAAGCTTATGTAAAATTTATCTCCTCCAAGGCACAAAGAAATAAATGGTGCTCCCACCTGCTGAAACCAGCTGAGTTCATAACTAGAAGGTCCCTCAATGATACCATCTATAGCTTTAATAAGGTCTGACAATTAAGTCCACAAACTCATTCTAGAAAAAGTGCTACAGACTTCACTGCTGAATATCACTACTGTCCCCTGTGAAGTTCTCTCCTTGGGAAGCTATGCACTGACACCAGCACCCAGTCTACCCTTCAAAGCAATTTTGGAACTCTTTTTCTGGAATGGCCATCAAAGCTGTTGTCATACAGCACACAAAAACATGCAACAGTAATGAATGCCACTCGGCAAGTGTGAGAGCTAAAACCTTACTGAGTTGTTTGTACAGTGCTGCCAAAATAAGTGCACAGTGGCAAGTTTGCAAATTTAACTATCAGACCTCATACAACAGCTCTTATGGTCATTCCAGCAAGAGTTCCAAAATTCGGCCAGGTGTGGTGGCTCACGCCTATAATCCTAGCACTCTGAGAGGCCAAGGCGGGTGGATTGCTTAAGCTCAGGAGTTTGAGACCAGCCTGAGCAAGAGTGAGACCTCATTTCTACCAAAAAAATAAATAGAAAATAAAAAGTTCTAAAATTGCTTTGAAGGGTGGACTAGGCACTGGTGTTGGTGCACAGCTTCCCAAAAGGAGCACTTGGAAGGTGACGACAGTGATATTCAACAATGAGATATAGCACTTTTTCTAGGGTGAGTTTGAGAACTCAATTGCCACAGCTTGTATATGCATTTTCTTATCCTGAGCTAAGTCAAGCTAACTATTCTCTCATTATTTAGCACCATTAATATTGTACTCACCAAACTAGTTTTATAATATATAACAGATGAAATAACTATCTGTCACTGTATTCTAGGCACTGTGCTAAGAATGTCACACAATTATCTTTAATCCTCACCCTAGCTCTGCAAGGCCTGAGGCTTTTTTTTTTTACAGGTGATAAAAACGAAGTTATGAGAAGTTAAGTGATTAGCAAGGATACACAGATAGTAATAGTGGAACTGGGAATGGAACCCAGGTTTGTATGATTCCAGAGCTCTCACTCAACAAACAACCAGGCTGGCTCTACTTAACTTTGTTATTAACATGACATATGCTTCTTGTATTTGAAAAGAAAAATTATGCAATTATACTTCTGAGGACACATAAAGAATATATTAATCATAATAATTTTAAAATGACTACTTACAAATAGGTATTCTACATTCTTGCAAGAAAAAATTAATCCCTTAAAAGGTCATTAAACTGAGATTTCTATCTGCCAGTTACAAATTTCAGACCAAGAGAAGTTATGTGAGCTTGTAAATCCATCTAATTTCTTACAACACATACTGTTTTTTCTTCTTCTTCTTCATTTTTTTTTTTTTTTTTTTTTGAGATAGAGTCTCACTTTGTCACCCTCGGTAGACAGCAGTGGCGTTACAGCTCACAGCAACCTCTAGCTCTTGGGCTCAGGAGATTCTCTTGCCTCAGCCTCCTGAGTAGCTGGAACTACAAGCGCCCACCACAATGCCTGGTTATTTTTTTGTTGCAGTTTGACTGGGGCCGGGTTTGAACCCACCACCCTCGGTATATGGGGCTGGCGCCCTACTCACTGAGCCACAGGCGCCACCCAATACTGGTTTTTCTTGAAGCACAAAGCACAATAAGTAATTCAGAAAGGCAAGAGAAATCAGTGAAATAATTAAATATGTTTAATGCAACTTTATTAATAGGAAGCAGCAGTGTAGCCAGTTTTAGAACTGAATTCCTGCTCCACTACTTCTTGGCTATTTGACCTTAGGCAAGTTATTTAACCTTTCAGAGCTTCCTTTTCCTCAACTGTAAAATCCTGCTTTGCAGGGTTGCTGTGAGAGTTAGGGATACTTGTAGGATAAATCCTCCATTACACTTGGTAATGAATTGTAGACAGTCAATACATTTTAAGTCCATAGGGAGCAATATGGTTTATAGTTTCTGGTGAGAACAGCTTTAATAAATAAGTAAAAATTATTTATACTGTCGCACCAATTGCTAAAAAACAGTAGAATTATAAGAGTAGCTAAAGGTCCCACGAATGTATATCCTTCAAATTATTTAATTATTCTCCCAACATTCTGGTTCATACTACAAATTAGCTACTAATCTCCAAAAAGGAAACAAACACTAGTATGATACAAAATAAGTCTCAGCCCAATTTCAAGCTAATTCATTATTAGTGCGTTTCCCCATACAATCCTTAAATGACAAGATTTTTGGAAGAGAAGAAAATAATGTAGTTAGGTACAGTGCACAGTGCACACTGACTTAAATCTAGACGTCAGAACTTCTGTCTCTCAACTGATATATTAATCTCTGACTCTAAAAAATTGAGAATAAGCGCCCTCCCCACTTTTCCTTTAAGTTGATAATCCTCATGCAATGTTAAATCCAGCAGCAAACCTATTGGAAGTGATAGCATTTAGAACTTTTCATTTCACAAGCCTTAAAAGCACTCGCCAATATGAAACATAGTAAACTTCCCCAGAACTGTCTTCCGAGCCACTGTGTAGTTTAAGAGAGCAGAAGGCTAGCCAGAACGGTAAAGCAAACTGCATACAGGAGATGAAGGAAAAACAAAAAGAAAAGCAGCAGCATCAACAAAAGTTCTTATACAGCAAGGTGGGGGAGGGCATATATCCAAATTATATATAAACAATTTAAAATGTAGAGTAGAACAGAGTTCTTGGGCTGACAAAACAATTTGAGAAGGGGTACGTAATTAAAAGGGAACGGCAGCAGCTGCGCAGAGGAGGGCAGGAAGTGAGGATAGGGTCAACTCTCCTCGGTAAACTGAGAACTCACTCTGGAGGGCAGTCATTTCTTTATTCCCAATCGCCACCCCTGTCTTCTGCGGTGAGTGGTTGTTTTTCAAAAGCAGAAACCCAACTGCTACTTCTCAAAGACATCTCAGTCCCTACTGGCAGAGTCCTGCACACAGTAACTCAACACAGTGCAGAAAACCCTTCCTCTCTGTCTTACAATTCTTTGAGTTGACTTCACACTCTCCTACTATCCCGGAATTGTCCACCTGTCCGACTCCCCGAACAGACTGTGATCCAGGCAGAGGCGCTCAGTAAACACGGGCTCTGAATCAATCTTTTGTGGACTCGCGTTATCTGGGCCTCCCTCGCCATCCCCACCGCCGTGAGGACCCTGCATTCATCTTCTGTAGCCTCCCGCCGAGTGCTCAACTCCCCTGCTACCTAGCAGGCTCCCAGGGAAGGGATCGCGTCTTTGTCATCTTCGTGTCCCCAAGCCTACGACAGGGACTGCAGTACAAACTTCCGGTGACTGCAACAGAAACGGGGTGCGAGCAGGATTAGGAGGGAAAACAGGAGCTACACGGGCGGGCGACGGCGGCTGGACAGCAGCATCAACTGCCAGGTGCCCAGAGCCGACACAGGTGTGGGGACGGAGACAGACTGCCAGGGAAGGGTCGTAGCCCGTTCGGAGGGGCCCTACCTTGGGGTAGGTGTGCAAGGGGTAGGTCAACTGACAGGCCCGGTGGCAAGACGCCGTGTCCCCCAAGACTGAGTCAAACGCTTCAGCCGAGGCGGTTCCCGAGCCTCCGGCCAAGGCCACGGCCAGCAGCAGCAGCGGCGGCCCCAGCTGGGCGCTGACCCCGAGGCTCCCCTTCGGCGCCGCCATTTTGTTCCCCTCCGTCACAGCAGCTCAGCTGGTTGCTGTTTTCTTTTCAGGGTTTCCTCCTCCTTCTGGGCCCAGCCCCCTTCCCCGCCCTACACGCCGCCGCTTCCGCCTCCGCCGTAGCTTCAGCTCCGCCCTGACCCGCCTGAAACGGCCGCCTTCTGCCCCACCTCTGTGACAACGAACTTCTCCTAGGCGGGCGGGAGGTGGTGGATGCAACCATCGCGAGTATTAGCGAGAATCGCGCTCCTGACGCCTCGCTTTGCGTGGCAGGCTGGGAGATGTAGTTCTTTGCTGGCGCGAGGCGCACGGTGCTGTCGGGAAAGTTGGCTTCGGAAAACTACAGCCGCGTCTTCCGTCCGCTGCCTTCGCAGTGCATGCTGGGGAGTGTGGTTCGCCGTGGCCCAGGAGGTACGTTGCTGGTTGGCTGAGCTGCCTCCGAGGTGCTTCTGCCGGGGAAGGAATCGTCTGTTTAGTCCCTGCGCTGGCGGTTAGAATCGGAAACTTCAGAGCTTGCCGTCTGGAGGGGCCCAGCAGTTGCCAGGGTTGCTTTTCTTGGTGGGTCTCACATTAGACCATTGTTGGGTGTCCCTTCCTGAGCTCCTGAGCGCTGGACGCAGAGGAGGACAGGGTTTTACTTGCTTGGGGGTCCGGGGCATGACATTCGTGGTTACGGTACTCTGACCACCGAGCAGTTGTTTCTGGAATTGGCGTATTGTGAGGTTCCCCCTGTTGAGGTCTGGAGGTGGTTGTTGGTTGCTGGTTGATAGGGCAATTTTGGGATTGTGGCGATGGTGGGGTAGTTGTTAAAAGGGCTTCACTGAGCCCAGTGTAATCCTAACTGCCCGTCCTAAGATGAAAGTATTTAGAAGTCACCAGGTTCAGTACCTGGCCCAAATATTGGAACCCGCTCTACAGTGTGCACTTCTGGAAACTAGAAACCTCCTAGCTCAGAAAGTAGACCGATTATTGTGTACGGGCTTAGTTCTTAGGAAGACCTTACTTTTTTCACTTTATGTCAATTCTATCCAAGGGACCCCCAAATTAAGAGTTCTTAGGGCGGCGCCTGTGGCTCAAAGGAGTAGGGCTCCGGCCTCATATGCCGGAGGTGGCGGGTTCTAACCCAGCCCCGGCCAAAAAGTGCAAAAAAAAAAAAAAAAAGAGTTCTTACAGATAACCCAGTTGTACAGATAACCCCACTTTGGGGAGCTAGCATCACAGCAGTGTTGGTGAAGATTTAGAATCTACCCTCTTTCTTGAACAGAACACACTGCGAGCACGTGAAGGTAGCTGGAGTTCTCTAACAATGGACAAATTTGTCATTCGAACGCCCAGAATCCAAGATAGTCCTCAGAAGAAAGATACTGGAGGAAAGATTTACAAGCAGGCCACGATTGAATCTCTGAAGGTGAGAAGGGGTCTGGTAGCAAGGTGGTATGAAGGATTCTATTGTGGAAGACTTATAAATTAATTCTTTCTATGCCACCTCCCCCAAAGTGTACCTGACCACTCCTTCCTGTTTTCCCCCATACCCTGTACAGTCTTCAGTTTATAATTTCCTGCACTTCTGTTACACTTGGACAAACCCCCTTGCTTATTACTCTTCTCCAAAATGTTCTTGTCTGTTAGGAATGTTAAACTACCAAAATGATTCTATAGAGCCTGTATACATTTAGTCAGGGATGGGTGATAATTCTGTATCACATGGCCCCACAGCTACAACTGAGACTAAGAAAGAGACTGTTTGAATAGACTCTCTACTGCCTTGACTTCCAGTTTGATTTCTGTTAGCAAGGAATATGCAAGTAGTAGGTACAATGAATCAATGAACATAGGTACCCAGTAAATGCCAAAGTAATTATTTCACCCTAACAATACAGACTTGTAATTAGCCACCTTTGTCATCTTTTACCTTACCTTGTACATTTCTTTCTTTCTTTTTTTTTTTTTTTTCCGCAGTTTTTGTCCGAGGCTGGGTTTCAACCCGCCACCTGTGGCGTATGGGGCAGCGACCTACTCCTTTGAGCCACAGGCGTCGCCCCCTTGCACATTTCTGACTTCTTTTCAGTTTGCCTTATTGGTTCCTTTTCCTCCACTAGTTTCCTGTTTTTGCTCCTGAGAACTCAGTCATATTTTATGTATTTGGCCAGGGTGACTTTATCCATCCTAAGGCTTTCTATAATGGCAACTGCCAAACCTGCATCTCCAATCTAAATTTTTTTGTTTTTTGAGACACAGTCTCACTGTCACCCTTGGTAGAGTGCTGTGACATCACAGTTCACAGCAACCTGAAACTCTTGGGCTTAAGCGATTCTCTTGCCTTAGCTTCCCGAGTAGCTGGGACCATAGGCACCCGCCACAAAGCCCGGCTATTTTTTTGTTTCAGTTGTCATTGTTGTTTAGTAGGCCTGGGGTGGGTTCGACCCCGCCAGCCTCTGTGTATGTGGTCGGTGCCTTAACCACTGAGCTACAGGGGCTGAGCCACCAATCTAAATTTCTGAAGGTGAGAGGGAGATGTCAGGCTAGCAAATATGTACCAAGGACTATGACAGCAAGGCAGCTTCTGAGTACTTGACTTATATACTAAGGCCGTCTCCTTTTCTGGATGCCCCACTGGTTTTCCAGATCCTTATTAGAAAGCAACAAAGGGGACTATACACAGAAGCCCTGGGTTCTAGGCCCTGCTTGGCAACGGGTTGACATTTAGTAAAGCATTCCTGTGGAGGTTGAATTATATCTGTGTTTCTTTAAGGGGGCACTATTGCTGGGGGGGAGGGCGAGATAATTAATTCTTGGGTGCTCTTCTGTGAGTTACAGGATATTCAGCATCCCTGGCTCTCAGGCATCAACTGCCAATAGCACCTCCCATTGTGATAACCAAAAATGCCCACAGACATTTCTAGGCAGCCTCTGGTAGAGACCTACTGAACTTTAGATGATCTTTAAAGTGTCTCCTAGTCTTGCAGCTCTGTGACTTCATAGAATACATTCTGCTTTGTCAGAATATTCAGGATTAATTATATACAGGAGTGGAAGAAGAAGGTAGAGAGGAATAATTGATTTATACTTATACCTGCCCCACCTACAAACACCCAGATTTATGATTGTAGTTTTTATTTCTTTTCTTTTTTTTTTTTTTTTTTTTAAACATGGTCTCGCTTTGTCACCCTTGGTAGAATGCCCTAGCTCACAGCAACCTCAAACTCATGGGCTTAAGCGATTCTCTTGTTTCAGCCTCCCAAGTAGCTGGGACTACAGGTGCCTGCCACAACACCTGTCTATTGTTTTTTTTTTTTTAGAGATGAGGTCTTCCTCTGGCTCAGGCTGGTCTTGAACCTGTGAACTCCGGCAATCTTGTTGCAAGTTCTAGGATTATAGGCATGAGCCACTGTGCCCGGCCTACAATGTTGTAGTTTTTATTAAGAGATAGGGTCTCACTCTATTGCCCCGGCTGCAATGCAGTGACCCAGTCATAGCTCACTGCAGCCTCAAACTCATGGCCTCAAGTAGTCCTCCCACTTTGGCCTCCCAAAGTGCCAGTGTGAGCCCCTGCACCTGGCCTCAGATTCTAATATACCTTCATCTAACCTCTTCTTCCCTCTGTGTCCTCACTTGTGCTCCATGTGAGAGTCAGTATGTGTCATGATGAAAATAAGTGATGTGGGTCAGTTGCAGTGGCTAATTCTTCTAATCCAAGCACTCTGGGAGGCTGAGGCAGGAGGATCACTTGAGATCAGGAGTTCAAGACCAGCCTGAGGAAAGCAAGACCCTGTCTCTATTAAAAATAGAAAAATTATCCAGGCATGGTCGTGTTACCTGTAATCCCAGCTACTTAGGAGGCTGAGGCAAGAGAATTGCTTGAGCCTAGGAGTTTGAGATTGAAAAAAAAAAAAAGAAATGATGTGAAGATTCTGATTCTGTGGAATCAGAATAAACAGCAAACATATGGGATAACATTTCACTTAAATGCTTTAGCTGTTCTTTTAAACCCATTCCTTATTCTCCTATATTTGGTTTTATATCCAATACCAAGTTACTGGAACTAACAATGTAGGGAACTATCCTTAATTCTTTTTTCTCTTATATACAATTTTCAATTCACCTTCCTAAAACTCCTTACTTGCTCTTACTTGCTCATTTTCCTCCTTTGAATTCAAGATCTTATTACTTCTCACCCAGAGCAGTGCTATAGTCTACTGACTTGTTTCCTTGCCCATGGTATCAGTCTCCCCTCCCCTCTTATGTGGGAGAAATATGCCTAAAACAGAAAAGAAAATCTACCTTGCCTAATCTTTTCATAATTTCTCCTTACCTGCTGATAAAGATTACATTTCTTTACATGGCACCCAAGGCCTTCCATGAACTGACTGACACCTGCCTGTCCAATCCCCTGCTGCTCATATTATCTACTATCTACACTTCATCCAATGTCAACCATTCGAAATTTGTCAAAGATGTGCTTTTTCATACCCCTGTGCCTTTGTATTTACTGCCCTTAACTTCTTGTCCTGGAGGCAATGTAGTAATTAAGAATACAGATTCTAGAGTCAAGCTGTCTGTGCTAAAATTTCAGCTCTGCCACTTTACCTTTGTGAACTTGGGCAAATTAATCTGTCTTCATCTATTTAATAAGGTATTATGAGGTTTAGATGAGTCAATAGGCTGGTCACGGTGGCTCATGCCTGTAATCCTAGCCCTCTGGGAGGCCAAGGTGGGTGGCTCACCTGAGTTCATGAGTTTGAAACCAGACTGAACCAGAGCAAGACCTCATCTCTAAAAAAAAAATATATATAGCTGGGTGTTGTGGCAGGTGCCCATAGTCCCAGCTACCTGGGAGGCAGAGGCAAGAGAATCGCTTAAGCCCAAGAGTTTGAGGTTGTTGTGAGCTGTGACGCCAGGGCACTCTACCACGGGCAACAAAGTGAAATTCTGTCTCAAAAAAAAAAAAAAGCATCAATATATGTAAAGTGCTTGGAACACAGCCTGGCATGTACTAAATACCATACAAGTGTTGCTGTTATTGAGCTTCATGAAATCCTATTTTGTCCCCCATGACCTAGTTCAAGAGTCTTCGTTTCTATTAGGCCTTTCCTGACTGTGCTTCTTTCCTCCAGATGCACTTCCTCCTCTGAGTGATGCCTGTATCTTAAACATATCCTTTTCCTTAAACTTGCACTGTATTACAATTATTTCACTTGCCTGTGCCCTGTTACTTTAAGTTTTTTTTTTTCTTTTCTTTCTTTCTTTCTTTTTTTTTTTGAGACAGAGTTTCAAGCTGTCACCCTGGGTAGAGTGCTGTGGCATCACAGCTCACAGCAACCTCCAACTATTGGGCTTAAGTGATTCTCCTGCCTCAGCCTCCCAAGTAGCTGGGACTACAGGCACTCACTACAACACTCGGCTATTTTTTGGTTGCAGTTGTCATTGTTGTTTTGCAGGCCCAGGCTGGATTCGAGCCCGCCAGCGCTGGTGTATGTGGCTTGTGCCCTAGCTGCTTGAGCTGCAGGCGCGGAGCCTACTTTAAGTTTCTTGAAAGACGATGTCTTACTGATTTTGTGTTCCCAGCACCTGGCATAGGACTTGGCATATAGTAAACCACAATATAGTTTTCTAAATACCAGGTATTAACTGATGGCATCACTGGAGCATCCATTTTCCTTGATGACCGAATGAACTAAACTAACAGCCTTGGCATGGCATATGTCACCCTTCCTGTCCTGCACTAGTGTGCCTACTTATCTCTCTGGCTTCTCATTTACATGTACGCATTACAGCCACACCCCATTTCTTGCTGCTCTTTATATAAGTGATTCTCTTTAGTATCTCCAGGGCTTTTTTGGAGTTAGTGCTGCCCCTTTCCTGGAAAGCCCTTCTGTTTTTTTGTTTTTTGTTTTTTTGAGACAGAGTCTCATTATGTTGCCCTGTGTAGAGTACGGTGGCATCATAGCTCATAGCAACCTCCAACTCTTGGGTGTAAGCAATTCTCTTGCCTCAGCTTCCTAAGTTGCTGGGATTACAGGCGCCCACTGCAACGCCTGGCTATTTTTTTGGTTGCAGTTGTCATTGTTGTTTAGCAGGCCTGGGTTGGGCTCAAACCCACCAGCTTCAGTGTATGTGGCCCGCACTCTACTCACTGAGCTACAGGTGCCGAGCCCCTTGTATTTCTTCTTACAGAGTGAATTCTTATTTATTTGTCAGCCCACTCAAGAACGTCATTCCCAATAAATCCTAGGTTATAAATTCTATGCGTATCGGGGTCTTGAGTATTTTATTTGTCATAGTATTTACCTTACTATATTGTAATTATCTGATTACCTGTAGTTTTCTCTAATCCACAGTGAACTTCTGAGACCTGAGACTGTGAAGTATCTTACATTCTGAATCTGCTCCAAGATCTAACACAGTGTCTGCTGCATTGTAGATTTACTGAATAAACAATAGGCATTGTTATTCTGGCATGCCTTTGTTGAGTTTTAATAGTAAACTATTATACAAATATTATTGTGAAACAACCTTATACCCACCACTATGCTAAGTACTTAACAAGAGAAATTTAAGATCATTATATGAGCCCTCATGAGACTTCTGCTAGGGGGAATCAAATTATAAGAAATTAATAAATAATGATACAAAATCACATGGGATCCATTACAAATTGTCATGTAGACAAGTCAAGGTTTAGAGTTAAGAGAGGAGAGAGCTTAGTGTCTGTTTTCGTGGTCAGAGGCTATGTGTGCCGTAAAGGGAAGGGAAGATTTGGCTTAGTAGGGGAAGTAGTGGCACATAACCGTTCATCGGTGGCACTTGGTGTGCTCTTGCCTTTATGTGCCCATGATGCATACTCATGGGTACGCACTGGCAAATTAAAAATAAGTTGAGTTAAATATGAATTTTAGAGTTTGCTAGGCCTACTGTTTGTCAAGTGACTTATTTCCACATACCAGCATCACATAATGCCAAGAATCTGCTGAATGTTCAAGCTTCAGTTTCCTTTTCAGTAACATGAGGAATAACAACACTTAATACTAAACAACTGGAGGGTTGTTTTGAGGGATAAATAAAGAAATTTCGTGTTGGACGGGCTGAACAATCATACCTGGCATGTAGTAAAAACTGATAGTTTCCTCCTCTGGTGTTTGGAGAAGAAAAGCTTTGTGTAGTAAAACTAGAGCTGAGAATGATGGTGGTAATGATGAGCGTAGTAACAGTACTTGTGACATTTATCCTGCCCTTTCTATGGGCCAGGTATTGTACCTTACATACGTTAACTCTTTAAACTTAAATCTTTAAATCTTAGTATCAGCTTGATGAATTATAACCTTTAATCATTTACACTTCACAGATGAAGAATCTGTTAAGTAGCTTGTCTAGCATCATACAGCTATTAGTGGCAGAGCTGGGATTTGAACTAGATAATCTGGTTCCATAGTGTGCCCCCTATAGGGTGAGTTTAAGAAAAAGTGGAGATTTCCGAACGCAAAGCTGAGGAGGTAAAAAATTGTGGGATATTAGGACCATTGTACTTCTGTTATCAGTATGTTACAAGTAATTTTGCTATAGCCTTATCACATTCAATAACAGTGATACTCAATAGAGTTCATGTAGTGTACATTTAAATGGTAAAGGTTAATTTGGTTAATCTCTTCTTACTCCCTTAAGGGAAGGTGATTTTTTTTATTAAAAGATCCTAGAATATGCTAATTCATTTAGGTTCATCACTTCAGAATGTTCTATAAACCTTTCCTCCCTTTGTAGAATTGACCAGCCAATATGTTGCTTCTTGTCCCTACCAATGGAATGGTGCCCATATTGCTTATGAGTGAATCATTTTCTCTAATTGGTCTTGTCAAACTTGATGTTTTAGCCATCCACTACTGTAAGACCGGCTGATACACTGGAGAACAGCATCTTTCTGGTGGTAACTATTTCACTACTCACTGTGGCTTCTCCATTGATATTTTGTGTCAATTTCTCTTGTTACTCTAATTTGAAAGAATCTGTTTGGGGGCACATATTTACACAAATATATAGAGATATTTCTTTGAGATATATATATACACACACACACATACATACACACACATATGGAATTCTTTTGCTCTTGAATGGACTGCCATTTTTTCTATTTCTGTCCTAAAACTTTAGATGTAGAAACTGTACTGTACTTACTCCTTGAAAGTAGGAAGATTTTTGTTCAATTATACCTACAGTGCATTGGAGATACCAAGATATTAATGAATGAGAAATTATTCCAGCCCTCATGTTATTCATAGTCTAGTGGGGAAGACAGCCTTGTTGATAAGTATGCAGAAACCATAGATAGAGTAGTAGGAGTCTATGCTGGTTGCAAAGGGACCCAAAGGAAAGTATTGTCAAATGTGGCTGAAGAGCAGCAAAAAGGGCTTTATAAAGTCAGGAGGTGGCTCACACCTGTAATACTAACACTTTGGAAGGTGGAGACAGGAGGATTGCTTGAGGCTAGGAGTTTGAGTCCAGCCTAAGCAACATAGCAAGGTTTATTTCTATGAAAAGAAAAAAAATTAGCTGGGTGTGGTGGTGCACACCTCTAGTCCTAGCTACTCAGGACTTGGGAGGCAAGGCAGGAGGACTGCTTCAACCTAGGAGTGAGATTGCATTGACCTGTGATGACACCACTGCACCCCAGCCCCCCTGACAGAGGGAGAGCTTGTCTCAGGAAAAAAAAAGAAGAAGAAAAATAAAGATTTCATAGAGGAGGTGATGCTTGAAGAGAGCTTTGAAAAATAAATGGGTATTTATCAGGTGAAGAAGTCCAAACAAACTAAATAGCATCCCAGGCAAGGTATAAAAATTTAAAAGAGTGATTCATTTAGGAAGCTATAGATAGTTTGGTATATGGGGGGGGCCAATGATGATACCATAAAGGATGCCAAGGGCTAAGTCATGGAAGGCCTTATGCCATGCTGGAGAGATTGGACTTCTGTAGTTCCACATTTTGAAATGATACGATGTGGAACCTCTAACTCAAATCCAACAATGTAGACATGATGAATAAAAGTCTGTAGTAGAAAAATGAGCTTGAAAGCAAGAAAGGGATGCTGGGAAGAGAGAGGAAATCCAAACCCAGAGTAAGTTGGAGCTGAAGCCGAATATTTTAGGGGAATATTGGATTTGGATATAATGCTTAGAGAGGTTGAAGTTTTAATGCCAGTATGAGGACAGAAGATAAAACCTCAGGCTAGGCTTGGCACCCATAGCTCAGTGGTTAGGGTGCAGACCACATGCACCGGGGCTGGTGGGTTTGAACCTGCCCAGAGCCTGCTAAAGCAACAATGACAACAATAACAAAAAAATAGCTGGGCATTGTGGCAGGTGCCTGTAGTCCCAAATATTTGGGAGGCAGAAGCAAAAGAATCACTTAAGCCCAAGAGTTTGAGGTTGCTGTGAGCTATGATGCCACAGCACTCTACCAAATGTGACATAGTGAGACTCTATCGCAAAAAAAAACAAAAAAAAAAACCAAACCTCAGGCTAATATGATGTAAGGAACTGGAACCGATTCGCACCTCCCTGAAGTTGGGAGTTAAGACAGGACTGCCATGTTTGTGAAAAGTGAGCTAGAAAAATTCCGTCCATTGACCCAAGGAAGCAGCATGAAGATTGTAATCTTCTCAGGGTCTTAGATGGAAAAGACGTAAACTATAATAAATTAGAACCATGTATTTATTACCATACATGAATTTATACAGTCATCTCTCAGTATCCATGGGCGACTGGTTCCAGAACCCCCTGCAGATAGCAAAATCCATAGATACTCAAGTCCCTTATTAAAATAGCTTATTGGGGTGGCACCAGTATCTCAGTGGGTAGGGTGCCGGCCACATACACCAAGGCTGGCCGGTTCGAACCTAGCCTGGGCCACCTAAAACAGCAATGACAACTGAAACAACAACAAAATAGCTGGGTGTTGTGGGGGTGCCTGTAGTCCCAGATACTTGGGAGGCTGAGGCAAGAGAATCACTTAAGGCCAAGAGTTTGAGGTTGCTGTGAGCTATGATGCCATAGCACTCTACCCAGGGTGAAAGCTTTATACTCTTTTCTCAAAAAAAAAAAAAAAAAAAAAAATTAACGTATGTGCATATAATCTGTACAGATTCTCCTCATACTCTGGATTACTTATATAGGTTAAGGATCCCTAATCCAAAATTCAGAATGCCCCCAAATTAAAACCTTTTGCTGACACGATGCTCAAAGGAAATACTTATTAGTGAATTTCTGATTTTGGGTTTTCAGATTAGAGATGCTCAACTGGCAAGTATAATGTGAATATTCCAATATCTAAAACATTTCTACTCATAAGCATTTCTCATAAGAGATACTCAATCTGTAATACCTATTTCAATGTAAATGCTATGTGAATAATTGTTGTATTATTTAGGGCATAGTGGACCAGAAAAAAGTCTGTACATTTTCAGTACAGATACAACCATCCATTTTTTTCAAAAAAATATTTTCAGTCTATGGTTGGTTGAATCCACAGATGTGGAGCCCAAAGAATTGGACCGCCAACTGTAGTTGAATTTACATTTGCAAAGCTGAATAAAGTTAATACAAAAACTGATTCAGAACCAAGAATATCCAAAGATCTTGGCAAAGGCAAATGTGAAATTTCCCTATTAAGACATTTCACATTCTAGGCACAAAAGACTTTCATGGAAAATCCTCTTTAAAAGTGAACTCATGTTCTAAAATTATAATCTGTAAAAAAATAAATTACCAAGCGGGAGAATGAGTAGGTAGATGTAAGTAATGGAATTTCTACTCCAAGAATCAGAGAGCAATCTGATAGAGACCTTACATATGTTTAAAATATCCACAGAGGCTCAACGGGTTCAGGCACCAGCCATGTACACCTGAGCTAGTGGGTTCAAATCCAGCCCAGGCCCGCCAAACAACAATGACGGCTGCAACCAAAAAATGGCCGGGCGTTGTGGCAGGCGCCTGTGGTCCCAGCTACTTGGGAGGCGGAGGCAGGAGACTCACTTGAGCCCAAGAATTGGAGGTTGCTGTGAGCTGTGATGCCACAGCACTCTATCCAGGGTGACAGCTTGAGGCTCTGTCTCAAAAAATAAAATAAAATAAAATATCCACAGTGATAAATAAATAGAAACCATAGGATGGAAAGAGCACAGGTAGGTATGGAGGAAGAAGTGAAAACAACTTGTCCAGTGAAAATATACATTTGTTGATACAGAAACACACTGACCAGGCTGAAAATAGATAAGCCACTGCTAAAGAGAAAAATAGTGAATTGGAAGCTAGATCTGAAAAAAATCAGATCTAGAATGTATCACAGACAAAGAGATAGAAATATAAAAGAAAAAAGACTTAAAGCATAGACAAAGAAGCCATCGAGTAGAGGTTTCTGAAGTAGAAGCTTGTGAGTAGAATACTGGTAGAGATTTCATTGAACAGACATCTTAAAAATTAAGAAATTATACAGTAGAATGATAGAAATGTATAAATTCTAAACTATAAAAAAGTACAGAGAAAATATATTGAATCATCAGTAATCATAATAAACACAAATGGATTGGACGGCACCTGTGGCTAAAAGGAGTAAGGCACTGGCCCCATATACCAGAGGTGGCAGGTTCAAACCCAGCCCCGGCCAAAAATTGCAAAAAAATAAATAAAATAAATACAAATGGATTAAACATGCCTATTAAAAGATAGAGATTCTCAGATCAGATAGGGTGGGGAAGGGAGACAAGGCAGTCATAGACTGTGTAAAGCATAATGATCCAGAAAACTTGAAAATAAAAAGATGGAAGACAATGTACCAAAAATAAATTGTCATAAGAATTCACTGAAGTATGCCTATAATCCTAGCAATTTGGGAGGCTGAGGCGGGTGGATTGCCTGAGCTCAGAAGTTCAAGATCAGCCTGAGCAAGAGTGAGACTTCATCTCAAAAAAACTAGCCAGGTGTTATGGCAGACACCCAACTACTTGGGAGGCTGAGGCAAGAGAATCTCTTGAGCCCAAGAGTTTGAGGTTGTTGTGAGCTATGACACCACGGCACTCTACCATAGGTGACAAAATGAGACTGTGTCTCAAAAAAGAAAAAATTCATTGAAGTCATGTTCATGGGGTCCAACAATTAAGTTTGTGAATGGGCCGCTGTGCACTTATGTAAGCAGCACTATACAGACAACTCAGTAAGGTTTCACAACCTTGATACATTAACGTCTCGTAGCTGGTGTCTTGCTGTGCAGTGTTAATTATTGTGTGCCATCCCATGTCAATCTTGGACTTGAATTAGAGCAATGAACAACTACTCACAAATTTTGTTAAAATTTGTGGCAAGTGTGGAAGTGAAATCAGAGACATTTTAGCCCAAGTTTATGGAGATAACTGGCAGTGAACAAATGGATAAAGTATTTTTCTGAGGGGAGAGAAAGTGCCACTTATAAAGAGAGGTTGCTGGGGGCTAATAATGAGTAGAACTAATGAAAACATTGCAAAAATTTGTTGAATTGTGATTCACAATCATCAACTTACTGTGAGAAGCACAGCAGACCAAGTAAACATTAATAGAGAAATAGGAAAGTCTTATTATTTATTTATTTATTTATTTATTTATTTATTTTTTATTAAATCATGG
Source organism: Perodicticus potto (assembly GCA_963574655.1). Classification (NCBI taxonomy): domain Eukaryota; kingdom Metazoa; phylum Chordata; class Mammalia; order Primates; family Lorisidae; genus Perodicticus; species Perodicticus potto. Next base: position 35,054 of record CAUYRH010070461.1, read on the forward strand.
TTGTGTACATAAATGCAATCATGGGGTACAATGTGCTGGTTTTATATACAGTTTGAAATATTTTCATCGAACTGGTTGACATAGCTTTCATGGCATTTTCTTAGTTGAAATAGGAAAGTCTTAACTGAAAATCTTGGCATGAGAAAAGTGTAGCTCTTGCCTTATGACAATGTACCAGCTCACAGGCCACTGTCTGTGAGGGAGTTTTTAGCCAGTAAACAAATAACTGTATTGGAACACCTCTCCCTGTTCACCTGATTTGGCCCCCAGCGACTTTTTTCTTTATCTAAACATAAAAGAAATATTGAAAGGAAGACATTTTGATGGCATTCAGGACACATGAAGGGTAATATGACAGCTTTGATGGTAATTCCAGAAAAAGAGTTCCAAAATTGCTTGGATGGTTGACTAGGCACTGGCATCAGTGCACAGCTTCCCAAGAGGAGGACTTTGAAGGTGACCATAGTGATATTCAGCAATGAGGTATGTAGCCCTTTTTCTAGGACGAGTTCACAAACTTAATTGTCAGACTTTGTATAACTGGAAAAGTATGGGGGAAAGAAATATTTCTTAGAGGACTAGATTTCAAAATTCTAAGACATTTATATATGAAATTAATAGAATGCTATCCAGTACTATTAAATTGAATCAAACACTAATATACATTTTTTTGAGACAGAGTCTCATTCTGTCACCTTGGTAGAGTGCTGTGGTATCATTATAGTTCACAGCAACCACAAACACTTGGGTTTGAGCAATCCTCTTGCCTCAGCCTCCTGAGTAACTGGGACTACACTCATGCCACAACACTCAGCTAGTTTTTCTATTTTTATTAGAGATGGGGTCTTGCTCTTGCTCAGGCTGGTCTCAGAACTCCTGAGCTCAAGCAGTTCACCTGCCTCAGTCTCCCAGAATGTTAGGATTACAGGAGCGAGCCACTGTGTCTGGCCAAATAATACTATTTTATATTGTAACAGATCATAGAAAAGGACTTTGTCTCAATTTTGACATAGGCCCCTAAAGGTTGAGAAGCAAAGCAGTAGGCGTCAAATAATATTCCCAAAGGAGATTCTATCTAGACCATCTGTGCAGAACTCACGAAGGCAATACATGAAGACGGTTTTGGAATCCTGATGCCATCACCCAACATAGGTTATAAAAGAAGGCTGAAATTAAATTTGGGTGAAATGAGAGTGCCGTGGTATTTCCACGTGGACCACTTGACTTCAGTTCCTGGAGTTGGTGGACAGAGATCGGACCTGTGCTTGGGAAAGCCTAGGGATGAAGTGCAGCTGACTGATGTCAGAGGGAGACGTGACTGTGACAGAGATGTGGGCAACTGGGGGAGAGAATGCTGTCTGGCCTGGAGTTGAATGAAAGTGGGTGGATTCATAAGCATCTTTGTAGGACAAAGGGATCCCTGCGGAGTCTGTGTGAAGTGGGTTGCCAAAAACTGGAGACTTGGGAGGACTGGTAAGCAACTGGCTGGAGAAGGCATTCCCACGTTATGGGAACTGGAGGTGAGAGAGCTTACCAGTGGGAACTCTCCAAGGAACTGCAAAAATATGAAAAAAAGGGTCACCTTTAGGTGTCTGCCAGGGCCAGTGAGTGCTAAAACCTAATTAGCATAGTATCACTACAGGATGCCCGGGGTGCCCTTTCCCTTTCCTTTCCTGCTTTCCTACCTCTGAACCTGGATGGGTCAGAAAGCAAAGCAAACAAGCACATTGTGGAGGAGGAGATGCAAAGATGGGGAGAGAGGGGGTCAAACATACTCTGTGCCACTGTGGGTTTCTGGGCTGGAAGCAGACTCCAGCCAAGGGAGGATGCCAAGATTTCTTAGTTAGTGTACATCTTGAAGAATTTTCACAATGAGTACACCAGCATCCCAGTTAAGAAACGATGTTACCAGAAACCCAGAAGTCCCCTAGGCTCCCTTCTAATCCCTCACTGTGCCCACTTCCCCAGGGTAATGACGTCAGAGACAAGATTTGTGTCTGTGCGTGTTTGATTATAATAGCATCTTTTATTTTTTGTTTCCAGTTTACTTTTAAAGAAATTCTTAGTTGAAATAATATTAAAACTACAGAAAAGCTGCTGCAACACAGTACAAGAGTAATTCTATATCTGTTGAATCAAATCCCCTTGGATTTGATTATCCCCTTTACCTGTATTTCCTCAGTTGTTAATATTTTGCACTTAATGGAAAGATGCGCATCAGCAGTAAGATGGTCCACATGCACAGTTTCTAGGAAGGGACGGTGAATGACTTCAGTAAAGGGTATAAGGAGACTTTATAATGTTTGATTATTTTGTGTGATGGCAAAATGTTAATTTTATTTTCATTGTAAGTAGTAGGTTATTCTGTGTACCTTTCTATGTATTTGACATTTTAAAAAATTCTTTGGACGAGAGAGTGTGCATTTTATCCTCTGGGAAACACAGAAATTTTGAGGTGTGCTTTCAATTGCTGAAATAAACGTGTCTTTATGATTTGTCTGCTCTCTGTTCTTGCCTGTGAATTAAGATCCCCCTGAGTGAGCTATAGGATTGATTGACCTCGGCAGCATTTTTGTCTTCTTCTCATCCTTGTTGCTTCCCACTCCTAAGTGCCCAGCGGTCTCTGACATGGTAAGATGAAGACTGGGCTCTTCCTAATAGATGCACCTCTCTTCCTGATTTGCAGCAAGCAGGACTTGCTTTTAAGCAATTACCCATCATTTAGGGCTATTGGTTCAGGTCATCATCAATAATTCATATGCCAATAGGAGCCCCATTAGCTCAGGTGAAGGCAGATGTCTTTCTAATGAAAATATTCCATTTTCAAAATGACTTTTCTTTTTCCCAGAGAGTTGTGGTTGTAGAAGACATAAAAAGATGGAAAACTATGTTGGAACTTCCCGTTCAAACCAAAGAGAATCTAGTTGAAGCCTTACAAGAATTAAAAAAGAAAATACCCTCCAGGGAAGTGCTAAAATCAACAAGGATAGGTATGTTCCTTCTTAATTTTATGAGAAGTGCTTGTATTTTTGTCTCCTTTTTTTTCTTTCCTCTCTCCCGCAACATGAAGTTGTCTGTCATACCAGTCCTTTTCAAACCATTTCTGACAAAGAACATTAAAAGAATGTTTTCCCCTTGGTTGCAGGTCAATACTTTTATAATATGTAGTAAAAATTACCAGAAAAATGATATTAAAATCCATGAAATATAAACCCCAATTTTTAGATTTGATTCAACAGATACAGAATTACTCGTCAGATTGCTCTAAAAGTTCCTAAATACTTACATTCAATTTCTATGCCTTGCCTCATGGATGGTAACTGTCGTGAACTACATATAACATTTTGAATGTGCAAATAAAAACACGTAGACCGTGTTCTGGGTACCATTCTGATCTATACAAGGTATATGCTGGCACAAAGGACAAGAGAAGTCGTTTACATCTGTGGACTTCAGAAAAGGTTTCATGGAGGAGATGACATTGCAGTTACATCTTGAAAGAGACTTGGCGGCTCGGCGCCTGTGGCTCAGCGGGCTAAGGCGCCAGCCATGTTCACCTGAGCTGGCGGGTTCGAATCCAGCCCAGGCCCGCCAAACAACAATGACGGCTGCAACCAAAAATGGCCGACTGTTATGGTGGGTGCCTGTAGTCCCAGCTACTTGGGAGGCAGAGGCAGGAGACTCGCTTGAGCCCAGGAGTTGGAGGTTGCTGTGAGCTGTGATGCCACGGCACTCTACCCAGGGTGACAGCTTGAGGTTCTGTCTCAAAAAAAAAAAAAAAAAACCTGATGTTAATGGCCAGTTTTATAATAACATGACAGAGGAGTTTAGGGCAGAAGCACTGAAGGGCATGCTTTTTGACAATGCCTGTAGGCCAAGGCTCTGCAAGAAGAGTCTGATGACCAGAAGCTCCTGGGAGGGGTGTTTGTGAACGTGTGAGAGTCTGCGAGAGGGAAGGGGAGAGTGTGAGTGTGAAAGCCTGTGTGTTTGTGCCCGTGCACAAGCGTAGCTGGATGTAGGGGAATGTGCCCGTGAAGGGAGTATTTGCAAAGAATATTTGTAGGTGGGATGAAAAGTTTATTTTTTGTTGACAGTATAACATTAATAAAGCCTACAATCTTCTACCTTAACAAGGCGCATTGGGAATGGGGGAATATATATGAGATTTAGTTCTTGCCTTCAATAAGCTTAATCTCCTCAATGGGATAAGAAATGTACAGATAAAACAATTAATGAACAAAATCTAATGTACCACCTTCTAAGTGGACTCAGGTGAGAGTGTGTGTGTGCGTGTTGGAGGTGTGGAGAAGATGATGTACTAATTACTAACTAAAATCCAAAAGGAGAAAAATGAGTGTGGGCTAGAAACATTCAGAAAAAATATATTGAAGAACAAGTATTTAAACCGGTTTAGCAAAGGTTTAGATTGTGGGGTGTGTGAGTACAGGAATATGTGTATATGTGTGTGTGTATTTGGGGGAAGTTACTCAACCAGGAAAAGGAAAAAAATGCTTAAAGCATCACAAGGCAGCCGTTCATTCAACAAAACAGTGTTGGGAAACCACCAGCTCTGCGCCAGGTTGAGGAGACAGAGGACACATCGCCCTTTTTGTTGTCACTTACTTACACAGAGGATAAGTATATTCACGTTTCAAAGTATGGTTTTCAAGTCATAAGGTAACCACGCTCGAACCGCAGTGCACTGACAGGTCTTGTCAGTAACGCTGCTTAGCTTCCTTCCCTAAAGATAACAAAGAAACAAACCTATAGCCCCTAGAACTCCAGATCCAACGTATTTTAAAAGTATGTCTGTTTTTTATTTTTTTTTCCAGAAAATTAGATTATTTATCATTTTAGGTAATGGTGGATCCTCTAATTACTACAATTTCAGAAGGAAAGGGCTGGGAGGGTTCCTAGTTGGAAACACTGGGTTATAGAAAATGAGGCACTTAGCAACAGGACAAGCCTTGTCTTGCTGTGGCCATTCTGGTCCAGGGACCCCCTGCTGTTCATGTCCTTCTCTAATCTTCCCTTGGCTCTGTGGGTAGCCCTGCTTCCAAGGTGTCTATCCCCCCCATGGATGTTGCTTATTACATGGTTTATGTGTAACTTTTCCCCACTAGATGGTGGATTTATTTTTTAGCAGTTATGTCCAATACCACAGCTAGCACCCACTAGGCCATTGTTGAATAATTTGGAGCCTTGGTTGGAAATTGTACAAGGTCCTCTAGGTATAAGTCATAGGCAACTTTTGCAGCTGTAGTTTGTGAAAAGGCAAATTTGAGAGACTCCTAGAACTTACAGTGTAACAGCAAAGTTTTAAAATAGGTATGTTTTATTTTTTCATTCAGTAAATCTATCACACAGCTGGAAAAGGGGAAAAGAAGTCAGCCTGTACCAACAGAAAGGAGGCTTTTACCCTTTGAATATAAAGTAGAACTAAACCAAATGTCCCCTGAAATTTTGACTTTGGGTGGATAGGGTGACGGATGAGAGCGTTTGAGAGAGAGAGAGAGAGCAGGTGGGCTGAGAGAGAGGCACTCACCACTGGCTAAAGTCTAAGTGAATTTTTTTTTGGAAACGAAGTGTAGGAGTACAGGAGTAGTCGTGCTCACAGTAAGACACTGATTCCAATAGTTAAGATCCAGCTTTGAACCCTGCTGTGAAGGGCAACTCTTTCCAAATCAAAGGGTGTGAAAGGGCTATAGTTCTACTCTTCAATTCTGGCACTGATCAAAGTCTTTATTTGCTTCTGCTCTTTCAAAGAGCAAGCTAGGAAGGGCAGATTAGGGCCGTAATCCTCATATCCTGACTCATCCCATTCCAAATTTAGAGAACCATGGTTTCTTACACCCCCAGGATGCGAAGCTGGAGTCCACCTGTGTTTTCCTTCAATGCAGTGAACTCTCAATCATCTGGTTGTCGACTGTTTATAATTGACCATCAGATGATACCTACTTGTGTTTCTCACTGGACAATCCTCTTAAAAACACCTTTCTCTCTTTTGTTCAAGCAAAACTTGATATGTTTAAACATACATAGTAGAAGCAAACCCACGGAAAGAGGAAAAAACAGAAAGATCATCCTATTTTATTGCCTGACCACTCTCGCTCTGGAGAAAACTACTTTCGTATGACTGCTTTAGGTTTTTCTGACTCTAGATTCTCTCTCATTAATGTGTAAACTGCAAGCCCACATGTTCTTCCTTCACCGTTCTTTGCACCCAATTAGCCCTCAGGCTGACCTCTTCTCACCTTATGCAGGCAGGTGACACAGGGGGAAGATGGCCCAGTGTGTCTGTAGCAAAGGGTGAGGAGGAGGCTGGACGGGTCAGAGAGAGGAGACAGAGGCAGATCACGTACCACCCTGGAGGCCACAGTAAAGACTTCGGCTTTTACTCTGAGAAAAGTGAGGTGTCTCCTTCACAGGGTTGTGAGTAGAAAGGTGGCAAACTCTGATTTACGTTGGAAAAGGAGCACTTGGGTCACTGCTTGGAAAATAGCGGAGGGAAGCAAGGACCGGCTCGGGAGACCGGCAGATGGTCAGTGAGGTAGAAGTGATGGTGGCCAAGCAGGGGTAGTGATGGAGGTGGTGAGATGTACTTGGAGTCTGGACCTATGTTTCAAGTAGAGCAAAGATGCTGGAGGGATGGAGTTGTTACCAGCCAAGACAGGGGAGTCTGAGAATATTGCAAATTTGAGATGATAAAGGTCCTTGCCAATAATGCTAACAGAAGACAGGTTAAAAAAAGAGAAAGCTTACTTTTCCATTGCAGCTTGAAAACCATGTGAGGGATTATTGTCTGCCTCCTGGATATGGGAAGAGACTTTAGTGCTCATAAGCATTAAGTTGTTCACAATTAAAGGAGGAATGAGAGACAAATATGAGGTGGAGGCTAAGGAAGAGATGAGTTAATGATTCTCACATTTTAGAAACAGCGGTTCACAAACTCGTGTGCTCATCATCCTCCTTGGAAGTGTTAGTTAAAATAGATGTTGCTGGCCCCACCCCAGAATTTCTGAATCAGTCGATCTGGGTGATCACAAGAATGTGTTTCTAGTTTTCGGGCCGTACTGACACTGACGGTCTGGAGACCACACCTCGCCACTGGCAAAGAGCAAGGAAGGCTGCATCAAGGGCGTTCTGCAGTTCAGATTTCACAGGGAAGAGAAACTGTTGGGACCTAAACCTTGCTACCCTTTTCCTACAGGAAGCTCTTGACCCTTTACAGGCATAAGGTCAGTAACTTGGTTTTGGAGAGGCAGTTCAATCTTAGTCTGGAGTTTGAGAGTCTAGACCTGAGATACTAATTGAGACTTGTTGGCGTGTCGATGGAATTTATAATCATGAAAAATGAGAAACAGATGTTGAAAATGGTTAATAATGTGGAAATAGAAAGGTGAAGTAAAGACCGCAGTAAAGACTGTGATTGATATAACTTACACACATTCTTCCGGGTACTTTAAATCATTTCTAGATTACTTACGAGTCCTGACAATTACCTTCACGAACTCGCCACCACGTGCTTTACGTTGGCCGCATGGTAGGAACAGCTCAGTAAGGTTTCCTAACCGTGGTGTGTCCACATCCAGATGTGGCAGGCTCTCGCTGAGAGCTGTCCATTATTGTTGCATGGCTTTGTGTGCTGCCGTGAGAATGTCAGGGCTTAAATTAGAGCAATAAATGTAAAATTTCATGTTAAATTTGACAAAAGTGGAAGTAAACTCAGAGACATGTTGGTCCAAGTTTGTGGGGATAATGCCATGAGGAAAATGGTAGTGTACAAATGGATTAAACGTATTTCTGAGAGGAGAGAAAGCCTCTCTGATCAGGGCAGCCAGTAATGAGCAGAACTGACAAAAATGTTGCAAAAAATTGTGAAATTGTGTGTCAAAATCATCTCTAACTGTGAAAAGCATAGCAGAACAAGTAAACTCAACAGACACACAGTTAGGAAAATCTTAACTGAAAATCTCGGCTTGAAAAAGGTATGCGGAAAATGGTCCTGAAGGAGCTCTTTGACGAACAAAAGCGAAGAAGAGTCAAAGTTTGCCAAGATCCTTCGGAGAAGTGAAGCCATGGTTTAGGCCACGTTATGTCACTGGTGATGAAACATGGGTGTACAATACGACTCCCACCCAAAGCATAGGGGTGCACAATAGAAATCAGCCAATTCTCAGCTATCGAAAATTCCCATCAGTCCAAATCAAGAGTCAAAACAATGTTGCTAAGTGTTTTTGAGATCAGAGGTATTATTCATTCTGAATTTTGTACCAGCTGGACAGGTAACCAAGTTTACTGTTTGGAAGTGCTGAAAAGGCTGCATGAACAAGTTAGACAAAAAATGACCTGAACTTTTTGCCAATAACTCATGGCTCTTGAATCATGACAATGCATCAGCTTATATGGCACTTGTCAGTGAGGGAGTTTTTAGCCAGTAAACAATTAACTGTATAAAAAAATAACTGTGTGGAAACACCCTTCCTGGTCTGGCCCCTAATGACATTTTTCTTTATCTGAAGATAAAAGAAATATTGAAAGGAAGACATTTTGATGACATTGAGGACATCCAGAGTAATACGACAAGAGCTCTGATGGTCATTCCAAAAAAAGTTCCAAAATTGCTTTTAAGTGTGGACAAGGTGCTGACATCAGTGCACAGCTGCCCAGGAGGAGGACTTCAAGGTGACCACCGTGATATGCAGCAGCGAGGTATGCAGCACCTTTTCTAGAATGAGTTTGTGAACTTGTCAGACCTCGTACACCTAATGCAATGTAATGCTATGCAAGCAGTTGTCATACAGGAATTTTTAATTTGTATTATTTTATTTTTTCCAAACATTTCAACGTGCAGTTGGTAAGCCTGTGCATGTGGAACCTGGGGATGTGTCACACCCATCACGTTACCCAGAGTCTCAGGTACCTCGGATTGGGGAGGGAGGAGAAATAAGGAAGCAACTTTCTGCTTTGAGCCTCTATAAATCCATTATAACAAAAGAATAGCTATTAAATACATTTATTAATCAAGGATGGCATAAATGTCATTCTTTCTTAGCCCTCAGTTATATGCAAATACTGCACCATTTTGTGTCAGGGACTTGAACATCTTTGGATTTTGGAACTTGGGAAGGCTCCTAGAATCAATTCCCTGTGCACATCAAGGGATGACTGTATATTTTCCAAAAATAGATGGTATATCTCCCATCCTAAGTGCTATTCTGAAATGTGACCTTGACAACTTCCCACCTGAGGGGTGGGTTTTTTGTTTCCCCCTTAAATATGTCTAGGCTTGTGACTTTCCTGTAACTAACAAAAGGCATTTCACCACTGTAAGGCTAGCTTAGAAATGTGTTGCAATTTTGGTTCTATTTGGTGAAACAATTGTGCAAAACCCTGTGACTCAATGTTGAAGTCTGACTTTTGTGAGGCTGCCATGTTGAGAGGAAACAGCCAGCCCACGTGGGAAAAACCATGTGGAGAAACTCTGAGACGACATTAAGGGATAGAGAGACGCCCGGCCAGCATATACATGCACTAGCCATTTGCTCCCCAGCCCCAGAAATCATATCACAGCTAAGAAAGGAATGATCCTAGGCCTTGCCCAAGCAAGCCTCTGTAAATTCCTAATACACAAAAATTTTAAGACATAATAGAGTGTTATGTAAAGCCACTGAGATTTGAAATGTTCATTCTAATTTTTCAAATTTGCTTGATCATCTATCCTATTTTGGTGAGGATGAGAATGACTCAACACTCATTAACGTGACTTGAAGCTTAGATTTTACCAAAACAAACAAACAAGAAGAAACCTGAACAATATTACCCTGAATTCACCAACTAACTTTTGGTAGCAATTTGGTTTCCCAAAGAGAGCTTTTACAAGAGAGAGGATTGTTTCCCAGTGTAGATATATGTTTATAGTTCAGTAAGAGTGTATAAATTAGGATTCTGATTTATCTATCATACTTGAGTTTGGTTAGTATAAATAAATCCCCAGAGCCTCGTTGCTTGAGGCAAAAATATCATGTCTTTAATATGCAAGACTGGCCTCCGTGCTTTGGATGGGTAGTGGTTCTTCCATAGAATTACACAGAACTTCCACTGATATCTTCTAACTACAACAAGGCACATCTAATTTATTAATATGGCTTTATAAGACATGTATATAATTTTTCCCTCAAGTTTTCTACTCCAAAAAATAAAATCAAAATATGTCAGGAATTATAAGCTATCTAGTCATTTTGTGCTTACCAGACTCTGAATTAAGAACTTCAGAATTTGAAGAGGAATTTTCGTGGGAGTCTTCCTCGGAGTTGAGGCACAAACGATGCTGCTTAGAACCCCACGAGACAGAAGTTGAGAGTGGGCACTCACCTGACTTCTGCACTGAGCTCTGTGTGCTTCTTGCTGTCTCAGGGATGGTAGGTCTCGGGAACTTCTGACTCAAAGAACCCCTTGGACTCTGATAATTGATCATCCATAATGGACTCCATCAAAGCATCAGTGAAAATTCTTTCTGAAGAGTAACCTAAAAGACAAGGTCGTTGAAAAAATGTCCTCTAGTCAGATAAAAGTCTACTGATAGACACAGAGAAATGTCCTCTATTCAGATAAAATTCTACTGATAGATACATTTCATTCCAGGGTCACTCACCCATACACAGAGCTTTATTTAAGATGTATAAGCTACTATTCTTGTGTTTGTATTTCTAATACTGACCTCATATTTGAGCTATTAATGGTATACAAAACTGTCTACACAACATCTTGATTCAAATCTCTCCTGAGTATTTAAAAATATGTTCAAAATTTAAGACATGGGAGGAGAATCCCTAAAATCTCACCCTTCTCCAGAGTTCCGTATCTCAAGGAATACAGCACTACCATCCATACAGTAGACAGTATTTTCCCTTATTTTCCATCTAACACTATTCCCAATCTATTTTATCTACTTAACATTCTGAATCTGTTCAATGTTTTCCCTTTCCTTTGTCACCACTCTTACTTGAATTCTTGTGCTGACTAGAATCCTGTGTTTCAGGAGACAGGGATGAAGTCTGAATGACTTCCTGAGAAGAGCACTCTGAGGATATGGAGTGGGTCACTGGTGACCAGAGAGTACAGTGAAATGGTCTCCGATATTAACAGAAACAATGGGAAGTAAGACTGCAGATAACAAAACCAAGGTCATTTCCTTCAGGGTTGCATGCAGATCTGTTGGGAAGTGTTTGACAGGTCAAAACTAGGAAGTGCGACCTTCTCCCAGGAATCAGGAAAGGGACATGTGTGACTTGCTTTGACTTCAAATTCACACAATGGGATTTCCTCCAAATCAGAAAATAGATTTTGATCTTGGGCTGATAAAAGCTTATTATTCTCATAATTTTCAACTTAGTCTCTATAGTAGGTTAAAGGTGACCTCAAACTCTTTGCTTCTTCTCTCATAAAAGTGTGTAGTCTGAATCCTCTTCCCATGAACATGGGCTGGCTCGTCTGAGTGTTTTAATCCATGCTGTGCCAATTTCCAGTCTCAAGCCTCAAAAAAACAGTAGCATTTGCTTCTCATTGTTCAGAGCATTCCCTCTTAGAACAAGAATAGCATGCTGTTAGAAGCCCAAACTATGTGTGAAGGCATTGGAGATAAAATTTCCTGTAGAGAGGGAGGGAAAGATCAAGGTTGATTGATAGATAGATAAAACACCGAGGCAGTAGACGCATGCTATCTGGAAGCAGATCTTCCAGCCGCAGCTTCCTCAACTAACCACATGAATCAGAGAACTGCCTCACTGAGCTGTCTCCTTGCATCATTCATCCTTCAGTTTCTTACATTTTCTATCCTATGGCCAGAGTTTCTTTTAAAAATATATTTTATCATAGTATTACCCTGCTTTGCACTTTTCAGTGCCCTTGGTATAAAAATCAGGATCATCAACATTATCTTCAAAGTCCTGAATGATGTCTTCCGGCTGTGTCTCGTCTGCCGCGTTCTCTGAACTGCAATCACAGTGGCTGTTTTAAGTTCTAAAATGCCACATTCTTTCTGTCTCAGAATCTTCATATATGCTGTCCCCTCTCCTAGAAGCCCTTGCTGTATCCACTGGGCTTTTCCCTACCCAACACTTACTCATTGTTTCAGATCTTAGTTCAAACACCAGTTTCTCAAGAAAATCTTCCCTTATTCCCTAGGCTAGATCTGTCTCTCACAGCTCCTGTACTTCTCCAGTGCACAATCGTATTTTAATTAAATAATTCATTGTGAGAGAGTTTTATCATTTGTATTGCTTTGCTAGAAATGCAAGCCTTATAAAATCAAAGACTCCAAACCCTGGTTTTCACTATACTCTCAGTGCCTTGCACCATTTTTTGCACATGCAATAAATGTGCTCCGCAGAGTTCAAACGTGCAGAGGAATCACTGGAAAGTCTTGTTAAAATGCAGATTTTTAACTCAGTCGGGCTGGGGTGGGGTTTGAGAATAGTGTCTATTTCTAACAAGCTCCTAGGTGATACCATTGCAGTTGGACCGATCTGCATAGTAAGGCTCTATAAGAATCGTAATTAAGTCCTGTGGGGAACATGGAGCAACAAATTGGGATTAGTTAATATTTTAAACCTGTGCTATCATTTTAATTTGATTCAATTAATTTCAACAAACAATTATTGAGCCAACTATTTCCCAGGATGGGCTAAACATGAGTAAGATGTGGTCAGTGCCCTCAAACAGCTTATAATGGACATAACTAAAATATAACCAGATCAATGTGGAAAATGTCTTATAACAGAAGCAGACCAAAAAGATGTATTAGGCACAAAAGAGGAAGTTATCAGCTCAACCAGAAAAGCTCAAGAGCTTTGAAACACATTGGTGATTTACTACAACTGTAAGTCACTGCTTTGCTTTGTGTTCTTGTTCTATATACATCTACCTGTACGGGGTTATTGGAGAATTAATGAATAATTGGCTTGACTTCAATATTCCATTTTCAGAATGAGATAGGCAACTCTTTACTCCTCTTGTGTACTATGGAGAGCATGTTTGTTTGTTTGTTCCTTGTTTCTGATGCCTGTTTATCTCTTTCATTTTCCTGGATCAAGTTGCTGTACAATCTGTCATTTCTATCTTCATATTGGTAAATCCTTTCCAGTCTTTCTTGTTAGACTTGATTTAGAAAACAAATGTGCTGCTAGAAAAAATATGAGAATGACGAAGGTGGGTGGGGACTGGGTGTAGTCTTTGATTCAGCAGTTTAGTCTTTGAAAGAGAACTAATTCTCTTTTTTCCTGGATGTTTATCCCCAGGGCACGGGCCTTTCTTGATAGAGGCAGGACCTTTCTCGTTCACGGGCTGGGAATAGACACTCGCGTCAATCTTGGTGACCACCCTGGGCTTCTCTAGGGAATAGGTATCATTCTTTTAAGTTCTTCCTTTTTGTCAGCACAAAACCGAAACTTTCTTTAACCACATCTGAAACACCATTTCGCCAGAGAGGAAGCTAATTAACTCTACCCCTGTGGTCATTATTCAATCATTATTTTTGGAATACCTACAAGTGCTGGGTATTGGCCAATTCTAGCACCAAATGATCATTCAGAGTTTAGTCATTTCTTAATGTGGGTGCTTGAAACCACTTCCCTTGTCCTATTTATTAATATTTATTAGGATCCACAGAGGGCAAGGTGCTCATCTTTTTAGAGAATGTAGGAAAGTCGTGACTTCTGCCCTCTGTGAGCTCTTCATGCCTCTCTCGTCTCACTTTTCCAGTCAAGCCAATTTGTTACTTCAAAATAATCTCTTTGACCCAACTCTGTATGAACCACTTCCCTCCCCTAGCACATACATTTACTAGACTTTCCTTACCCCAATCCACTTGCATTTCAAACACTTATTTAATTTTTGTCTGGCTATGTCTGTACCAGTGAAGACATCTAAAATTCACACCTTCTCAGAATGCCTGCTACTTCAACGAGAAGCATGCAGAGAGGAAGATAGCTTTCTACTGAAATTTTTGTAGCCACTGATATCCCTTTTGGTAGAAATCCACCTTCCTAAAAGTAGTGGTGGCAGTTTTTTAGCTCAGGAATCAGTGCCAAATGTTTTTATATACAAGAACAGCTTGCCCCTGTTCAGAAGAATCAGCAGATTTTCAGCTTTTACTTCAGAAAATGCAGCCATGCCATTCAGGGCTGAGTGTCCTCCATGTTCAGGCTGGTGGGGGACGTAGTGTCCTTAGCCGGGAATGTAGACTATATCCATAGGGGTTGAACTGTAGCACCGTATTTTTTCCGATTTACGTTTTCATTTCAATGATTATATATGTATATTTATATATTATCATTATATATTTTATTTATATTATTTTATGTATATAATATAAAATTTTGAGTGATCTGTTAACCTCTTTATAAGTAGAAAATGCCCATAGGATGTCAGTAACGGTTATTATTTGTGTTGATGAATGTATGGGTGCCCATTGCTTTCCAAAGGGACATTTAATTTTTAGCTTTGTGATGTTAAATATGTACTGCTGCTACAACTAATCGTATCTGGCTACCTGATGTGCATGTATATTTTTGAAAATGAAAGAATTTTCCCACTTGAAGAACCTTGTTTAATGGCTAGAGCATGGACTCTTGCTAGAACAAGACATTCCTGTGTTCTAATTCCAGTTTAGGCAATTTGCTGGCTTTTTGCTCTTGCAAAAATGTCTTAGCTTTTGTGAACCTCATTTTTCATACTTACAAAATGATATTTTTAAAAAGGGGGCTACTCGCCAGTCATAGTATCTCATGCCTGTAATCCTGGCACTCCGGGAGGCTAAAGCAGAAGGCTCTGTTGAGTTCAGGATTCAAGATTAGCCTGAGCAAGAGTGAGACCCCTTCTGTACCAAAAAGAGAGAAAAAAAAGAAATTAGCCAGATGTTGTGGTGGGTGCCTGTAGTGCCAGCTACTTGGGAGGCTGAGGTAGGAAGATTACTTGAGCCCAGGAGTTTGAGGTTTCTGTGAGTTAGGCTGATGCCATGGCACTCTAGCCTGGGCAACAGAGTGAGACTCTGTCTCAATAACATAAAATAAATAATAAATAATAAATAAAAGAAGGCTTCTAAGACCACAGGAATACAGAAAAGATTCAGATCACGTATTGTGCTTGTCTGGTACAGGTATCCAGGAAGTGATAGTTATAGTTATTATATTTTAGTTATAGTTATTATATTTTGTCCTGTGAATCAGTTTAAAGTCAGCATCCTCTGCAATAATTCTTTCCCATCCGAGAGTAGAAGATGCTTAAAATCACGGACGTGACTTTTAAAGCATAGCTGACTTCTGACAGGTATCATATAGCTACTGGCCGCATATTTTGTTTCTTGTGGAGTGTTATCTACCATCAGTAAGGTCTCTGTTAATACAGGGGGGCCATGAAGTTCACGTGCAATTTAAAATAGTAAAATTGCACACGAACTTTACAGTCACCTGTATTACTTGAATAGTTTGATAATGGTTGCCCCGATTAACATTTCATTTCTGGAAATTTCTGAAGGTAGAGAACTTGGGAAACCCAATGGGAAAATAAAAACCAAGAAGAGCAAGCATAGTTACCTGCAGAGTAAAGAATGAGTGAGGCCAACATTGGTTTACTGTATTTATCTCTCTATTACTTTCTGTGCGGCCCTAAACTAGTTCTCTCACTCACACAGCCAGCCAGAAATTCTTCACCAGGCCTAATAAAATAAAAGAGAAGATTGCAGGGGAAATATATATGTCAGGGGCGTAATCTATTGGTTTAGATAGAGCAAATGCCTGACTATATTGTTTATACGAAATAAGTGTCATCCCTTCCCCTCAAACTTTGCTATTTTCTAAAATGGATCCACTTTGAGATGTGATTTTTTTATCCCTAGTTAGACCAGTTGGATTCCATCTATCATAATTGTGATGGATAGCAAGTGATTTGTTTCATTACATTGTTAATGGCTATAGTGGGAACATTTGAGCTATTACATGAAAAGCTGTGGTGGTGTCATTGTGATGCTTCCAAGGATAGAATTTTCTCTTCACTCTTTGTTTCTGCAATAGGCGCTCTTGCCCCAACAGGGACACACACTGAGTTTTAAATCCTTTTCTGCTTGGCTTGAGGGAGTTTGCTTTTTTTATGCGTTTGTCATTGAAAAGTCCAGTCTCTCCAGTCGGCCAGGACATTAAAATGGCATAAGCAATATAAATGCTGGAATTCGTGTAGAAAATTAAAATTCCTGATAGATAGTAATGGAGAAAATACTCTTTTTTAAAGTAACATACACATCTAACAAATCTAACAATGAATACAATTCTTATGAACCTCTTTACTTGGTCCAACATCAAATATCGTATTTGAGAGTCTCTTTTACAAATCAGTAAAGAGCTGAGTGGAGCTGGGCTCAGAGAAGACAAAGCGCACAAGATCACGAAAAGCCTTAGTATGATGTATTCATGAAGGAGTGAGGCTGGTTTATACCTTTTGTGCTAAGCATAACCTTAAACAATTTCAACCTTAAGTTAAAGATATTTTAATGTATCCATATGATGCATAAACGATGCGAGCTTATATTGAATTCAAAAGAAAACTCAAAGCTCAGTTTCTAAAACACATTCAGTAAGATTTTATACCTTTTCTAGTTAATCCAGATGTCATCAAAGTTAATTCTTAATTAGCTGACTGTTTACCCTTGAATCAATGACAGTGGTGGTTATCAACAGGGCGGGAGAGAGAGAGGCTGTCCTACCTCTGGGTCACTTTAAAGGTGATTTTAATATTCTCAGTAACCTTCATCCCTAAGGGTAAAACCCGGTTGCAACTCAGACATTGGGAAACCATGGGTTGCTAACAAACATACACCAGAAATTCTAGGATAAGGATAGTTTACTGGAATTATCTTGAATTTGATTGTCTTTCTTCTAATGCTTATAGAAGATTGTTTCATCTGTTTTAACAGCATCTTTGGGAAATTTGTAGGAAAGTTGGTCTTCTCCTGGTTTAGGAAAAGAAGAGAGAGAAAGGGAAGTTAGTGCCTAATTCAAGGCCTAGCAGCATCGGGACCCAGACCTCATACGTTCAGCCTGTTCTTTGCCCTTAGACTGCCTGGAATAAATGTGCCCCGGTGGGCACCTCTCTTCTTCTGAGAACATACATATTCATGTGTTTGAAGTCAGCCAAGGTTATTGACATGGCCTACAATGTGTTGAAAGGGAAAGGCAACTAAATAGAATGATAAAGGTAACTGAAAGAAAGAGAGAAATTTAATAATTGAAATGTCTTCTACTGAGAGAGACAGAGAGAGAGAGAGAGAGAGAGAGAGAGAGAACAGATGAACCATATTAGAAGCAAATAAAACAAGAATGTAAAATACATATAAAATGAACGATGCAATTGATTTTGTATCTTGGAATGCTTAACTTACAGGATGGGAGAACACACAATTTAGCTGGTTTGGGTTTAGGCCTCCTAATATATTCCACGGAGTCATTTATTTTCAGAAGCTTCATTGCCGTGCTCCTGTTATGATAATGGGAATTTATGCACATGAGTATTGTGATCACATCGCAGAGCAGTTTTTGGAAGAACCGTGGGGGACGGGGAAATTAATATTTTTAAAATAGGGGTGAAGTCTGTTAAAAAACCCTCCAACTTCTGTCACTCAATCTCTCCTCTCTCTTTCTCCCCCACAGTACATTGTCTTATTTGGGCTAAGTGCTTCTCTAGTGAAGAACAAAACTTGTGAGGAAAAAGCAGCGTAATTCATAAAATGCTTGTTTGAATTTGTTGACGGGAAGTTCACTGCCCCTGAGATTGGAAAACAGACTTCCAACAACGCCAGGCCTTTCCGGCCCTATTCACTTTGCTTACTCTGCTTACTCGGGAGCAGACAATGACAGGCAGAGGATTAGGGGGAGGGGACAAATCAAAGCCCCTCTCGTCGTCTCTCTGCTAGAATTGCTGTCAGCCTGGCCAGCTGATGTGAAGTAGGGGATCAAACCAGTACACAGGATGAAATGTGAGCGGGGATGAGCTCTCTGCGTGCACACTCTTTCTCTCACACGCTGGTTTCCATCTCATTCTCTTTTACACAAAACTCAGACCTTTAAGAAGGTAGGTGTTTTTGTTTTATTTTATTTTTGTTTGCTTGTTTTTATCAGGGATGAAAAATGCTTAGCACTCAAACTCGCTTGCCAGCAGGATCATCTTCAGAACATGCCATGCAGCTTTTAGGCAATTGTGTACGGCGCTTTCAAGATTGTGTTATGGCGTGTGCCAGTGTTGGTACACACACTAGATCACTCTAACTATGAATACTTGTGGGGAAAATTATGGCAAAGTCACAGCCTGGGTGCATTCTTGAAAATAAAGCTTATTGAAGTAGCTGAACTAATAGGTCCATGCGCCAAAGTTTATGGGCACGAGTCAGCTGTCACTGGGGAGGCTGAGGAGACATAATGTTCTCGTCATTTCTCTAGCAGAAGGAGCATTAGCTTATTCTCTCCCTTCATTGATATTCCGCGACTGAACCAAGCACTGCTGATTGCTGACCGGCTCACACGTTCCCCATATGTCTCCAGATTGCCAGCTCAGAAATGGGGGGCCGCGTCGCTGAGCTAGTCTGAGCACGGCCAACCCGGGAGTGGCTGCTGGACATGTGTTTCTGTGAAGAACAGATGAAAATCAGGAGTATGGAAAACATGCATTTTCACAATATTCTGTGAAACGTATTATCTCATGTTTAGGGCACAGCTCAAGGATTCGAGCCAATATTACTGGATTATCAAACACTCTAGGTTTGCCAGGCCAGGGGAAATATGCTGTGTGCAAATTTTATATCCTTCTATTTTTTCCCCCTGTGGTATAAATTCCTATAATTATTTATTTGTGAGTAGTGCAAAAATTGTGGATACAGTTAGCAAAGGCCAACCTTAAGTCAGAAAAATTTACATATTTTAGGTATCAATTGATTTTTTAAAAGGGAATTGTTTAAAAGTGAAAAGCAGAATACAGAATTTCCTGGCATCATTATCTCAGAGCCAAGAGCTAAAATTGTGACTTCTTCAACCACGAAGATATGCTAATATCTTTCTTTGTATTTTAGGAAAAATTATTAAATGTAATACCACCACTCCCCAAAATGCAAGTTATCACCTTACGGTAATATCAGCGTTCATTCCCATATACAGGGTACTGAGCTCTTTTACCACGTTAGTCATTCCATCAACCGCCTAGGGCAGGGCCATTTGTATTTACAAGTTCTAGATGAAGAAGCAGAGGTTTACAGTTTACAAAGAGGTCAGCGACCTGTTCACTGTCCCACAGCCCACCTGGGAAGCCCTAAGTACAGGGGTATTGGGTGTCCAAACTTTTCTTTTCTCTGCTGTACATTGGAAGGAAAATAATTGCCTTGGGCCATACATTAAGTACACAAACACTAACAAACGCTGATTAGCAAATTAAGGTTTGTGCATACTTCTCAGTATATCAACCATCATAGATCAGCAAAATGTTCTCACGAAGTCAGCATATGGCTTACAGACCACAGGTTGGACACCCCTTCTTGGACTTAAACTCAGGCAGTCTGTATTACACCAGAACTCAAGCCTTAACTCTTGGTGTTATTTAATGTCCTCAGTGACATTAAATAAATTCTAATGATTGAATCTGGCGATGTGTTTCAAGCATTTTCATCATCAAAAATGTTCATTAAAGGAGAACAGGTACTATATTTTAAACTCTCAAATCCTTTAAAATGAACTCTATCTGAGGTTGCAGACAGGTTGAAAATTAATACTCAGTCCGTTTGGAACAAGATGCATACTTTTTCTTACCCTATTTTTTAGTAATTAAAAAAGCCAGAAGATTATACTTTAGTTGTAGATTAGGTGTTTCATTTGAGTTTACACGGTTAGTAAGTGTAAATTATGGTAAACTGCTAAGGTCTGGCAAGTCACTAAAATACAATGATGGATCATGGAATTATGACCTATGAGATCTAGATTTTTGTAGGGAATATTATAAAAGTAAACAACATGGGCAGCACCTGTGGCTCAAAGGAGTAGGGCGCCGGCCCCATATGCTGGAGGTGGCGGGTTCAAACCCAGCCCCAGACAAAAACTGCAAAAAAAAAAAAAAAAGTACACAATGTGGTGTTTTCACAGGTTACAACGCCTCTTTGACTTAATCAGTTTGTGTTGTGCTTCTCAGAGAAAGAATTTTCTAATTTTACTCATCTGGAGAAAACCATAATATTCTCAGTATTTTCAGGGGGTAAAGAAAATCACCATCTTTCTCATGGGAAGCATTTGGTGAAAACTGCAAATAATCTCTCAGCAAAATCTGATTCATTAATGTAATCTTAAAAAGGAAAATCAAATACCAGGACAAAAGAGACCTTATATAATTTGATAATCTCAATCCAAAGTCACAGATAACAGTAACCTCTGTTTCTTATTAAAATCAACAAGAAAGAGCTCCTAGATTGAGGGTGTCACCGCAAAAGAGAACACATTGCTCTAAAATATTTTTAGTGAAATATTTCTGATGATGCAAATCTCTTCTTTTCAAGTATTGTCTTGCATTGTTCTTCCATCACTTCTACTCGCTTGATCCTTGCTTGCTTGTTTTCTACACTGGCGTTGGAACAGAGCTAAGGCAGAGAACTAAGTATGCTTTACTCCCACTGGAGCCTCCCAAGAAGCAAACAACATTCTCAGGCCTAGAATGAAATCTTACCGAGTGTTGGTGAAGGGAAGGAAAAGCAAATGTAGGAAAAAAAAAAAAATACTTCCAGAGTTTTCCTATTAGGCACACAGCTGAAACAGTCAAAGAAAATGGTTCCAAGGGGTTGCTTTTAAATAAAGTGTTCTTTTTCTGCTCGTCAGTTAAATAATTAGTATGCAATTCTGTCCTTTCTAGCAATGTGAAGTTAGGGAGAAGAATTCTTGATTTAGTATTTCTTCCTAATAAAGACAGTCTCCAACTTACAAATGGGTTGTGTTAGAAAAATTCATTTGTTAGAGGGTCATGTGGGACCCAGAATGCCCTTTCCCAAAGAATCAATGTTATAAATCATCGTTGGTTTTAAGGCTGGTCCACGTAAGTGTATTGAAAGAGTAATGTTTCCCAGCTATCCTACTGTGCACTGCTGGGTACTTGCATTGGAGATCTCTGAAGTCTGAGATCTGGGCTAGGGGGAAAAACTCATTTTGAACAGGAAGAGGGAAGAATAAGAGACTTTCTTCCCCCTTTTCTGGGAACAAGGTAATGCAAGGATATGGTGACTACAGATACTGAAAATGGGGCACACAGCCCAACAAATTTTTTTTTCTATGACAAAAATAAAATTGAAAGATTCTCCCAGAACATTCCACTGATACATAAGTATAGCTTTTGGAATCAGTACTATGCAAGAAAATTCAGTAGATTTTGATGCTCAACACACACAACATTTAGAGGAGAGAAATTTTGTGGGTGTTTCTGTGTTTTCTCTGTTTTGTGTTGGAAGCTTAGCAAAACCAGGCAGTCCAGGAGGCTGTTTGTTACAGTTGACGAGGAGAGAGAGAAATGGGGCCTGGCATAAAGTCAAGCCAGAGGGGACAGAGAGGAGAAGACTCATTTAAGACAGATTTTGAGAAATAGAAACATCAACACTTGGCTCTTTTGGCATGAGAGAGAAGAAGAGATGCCTGGGGAGACTGAATGTTTGGATAGACTGGGGAAAAGAATGTGAACATGGAGCAAAATCAGCAATGGAGGGAAAGAAGCCGATTAGCAGAGAAGAAAATAAGCCCACCCTGGTCAGTGCCTTCAGGCCATTCATCACCAGCATCCATTATTTTGCTGTTTTTTTGTAAATGGTTTGCAAATATGTTTTCCCATTCTATAGATTGTTTCTTCACTTTGTTGATTGTTGCCTTTGCTGTGAAGAATCTTTGTAGCTTGGCATCATCTAATTTGTCCATTTTTTGCTTTGGTTGTCTATGTTTTTCAGTTCTTAGTCAAGAAATCTTTGCTCAGACCAATGTCCTAAAACATTTCCTCAATGTTTTCTTCCAGTACTTTGATAGTTTAAGGTCTTCCATGTAAATCTTTAGTCCATTTTGATTGATTTTTACATGTGGTGGGCAATAGTGGACTCTAGTTTCAGCCTTCTGCATAAGGATATTCAGTTTTTCTAGCACCATTTATTGAATAGACTGTCATTTCCCCAATGTATGTTCTTGACAATTTTGTCAAAAATGAGCTGGTTATAAATGCATGAATTCATTTCTGGATTCTTTATCCTGTTCCATTGGTATTTGGTGAGTTCTTTTTTTTTAATTTCAATAGATTTAGGAGGCATTTTTTGTTACATGGATGGATCGTGTTATGCCAAAATAAGGGTTTTTAGTGTAACCCTCACAAGAACACCATGCATTATACTTAACAGGTATATTTTTATCCTTCATTTCCCTGTCCCCTACAATTTGATTCAGCAATCCCACTATTGGGTTTCTACCCAAAGAAAATAAGTCATTTTCTTAAAAAGGACACCTGTCCTTGAATGTTTATTATAGCAAAATTCATGATGGCAAAGATGTACAATCAATCTATATTTGGTGTTTTTAGAAACCTCTCACTCAATTTCTGAATGGAAAATGGGACAATCTAATGGCATTGAGGATTCCACCTTATTTGAGATAAAGTACCCAACAGGAGATGACAGATGCAGAAGTTGGGAATGTTACCCCAATTTAAAATATCTTAAAGATCAGATGCAAATTTTTCATCAGGTAGGCAATGCTTCTTACACTGACTTGTTTGACTCATTAAATCTCGAGTCCAGGGAATCTCTACTTTGGGGCATTTTTTGAACTCTTGGTATTCTCGTCTTATTAGCTGCATAGAGAATATCCCTTGTGTATTATATTCTGTCAAGACTCATAAGAGTCTTTCTGTCACCCACTGACTCATTAGATGATCTCCATCAGGACTGAGCATCAAAAACTACATAAACTCAAAGTGTCAGAAAAACCTACCAAAACCCTGCTTTGCCATTCTCAGATGACCACAGAAAGACAAAAAACATACTGTGACCAAGAGTAACACTAAATAGTTGGCCACACTCTCATAACCATAATGGGGAAATTGTTAAAATAATTTAAAATGAAGATCAAACTTGAGAATTATCTGAGCAGCCAAAGTCAGTTAAGCCAACGAAACAACTTGACCTTGCTTAATTCACAAACATAGGTAAAACTTGGGGTATTTTTTGTAAATGCCCATATTAATCTCCCCCTCCCACCACTGTCATGCACACACACACAGCTTAAGCTCAACCAGTCAGAAGCAAGAAGCAGCCAACTAACTTATTATATAACTAGGGTCTTTCCAGAAGGAAGACCAAATAAGACAACTCTATAACTGTAATCAAATATTTTCTTAGCTTTACTTTAATATTTACTCCATAAAAGCCTTCCTTATGAGTTTCCTCTGCAGAGCTTGAAACCACCTTTAATTGGGTGCTTATGTCTGTTTTCCCTAAAATTTAATTGTGCCACAGTTTACATGTGGAAAAGTTAGAGATGAAATCCATTACTTTTTGAATACACACAGAGCAATCAAAGATCCACTTTCTTTTGAGATATGTATTTGTGATTTCAGATTTGTTCCAGTAATAATAATAAGTCTACCCAGATTCCTGTGGTGTGTTCCTGAACCCCCAGTCATAATGGGTAATTTAGTGTTCAGAGGACAGGGAGGGTCCCTGTGAAGTATTCCAGAGCCGTAGTTAGTACCTTGCTCCATTAGAACTTAGTGTTCCGTTAGAATCTAGTTCTTTCATTTCTGGCCCAGACATGAGTGCCATTTACACAAACTGGCACAACAGGCTTATTCAAAATGAGGGCTAGAACTCAGCCAGTCTACCAGCACAAAAGTGCTGTGATCACCACAGCAAAACCCTCCTGGCCCGTGGAGCTGTGGGAAAAAATTGACAGCCAAGTCCTCAAGCTGATACTGTGTAATGAAGTGAAGAAAAGCAAAACAGACAAAGAAAACAGAAAATAGAAACATTGTAATGTTTCTGGATTTCTAACTCCCTGGCATGGACTGTGTCATGGGGTAGCCAGGACAGTTTAGTACACAGCAGTCAGAAGCACCTTGGTCTTTTTAGACAAAACACCTGGGCAGATGACAACTCTTAGAAATCCTGGAAATCAAAGAGCCATCTTTACATGTGAAAAGTGCTGTACATTGGTTTCTTCCTCTGCTCTGTCTGAAGAGCAATCATGATCAGACACAGCTTCTTCAGATACTGAGTGCCATGGGACACTGCAAATTGGCTCTGGGAGAACTTTTCTCAAGTGTGAGAGCTGGCTAACAGCAAATAAAAATAAGGCCACTAGATGAAACAATGTATTATTAGAACTGCATCACTTTTTATTATCTGTGACTTTTGTGTTAAATAATCTTGTAGGGAGATAAGGTTTCCAGCAAGGGTTGTAACTAATTTTTAGAAAATATATTTCCGTTTTGCTAAAAAAGGATAGTAGGTTTCTGGTTCAAACATAAACAGTGGCATATATCAAAGAGCTGATAAGGGAATCAAGATTATAGTCTCCACGTAGCTTTGAAATTTTTATCCAGACGTATTTAAATGCTAATCTTGAGGTTTGTATTGCATGTGAAATTTCTTCAGTCATCTTGAGGGGCTGTTACACACCTTCCAATCTTCCTGTAATTAAGGCAGTAGTTTTGTTGTCATCTTGTCACAACTCCTGAGAAAAACTGTGAAAACTCAAGAGCATATGCAGTAGTAAGTCAGAACTCAACAGCTATATGTGATTTTGCTTTGCATTTTGAAGCACTTCATTGCACCTGTGAATAGTCAGCTATCCTATTCCCATTAACTACTTCCCCTCTTCCTCACTCAAAAGGGCCTGCGCTAAAAATTCTTTGTTTCCTCAAAGCTTCTAAGAGACTTCTTGTTTCAGGTGTTGCCAGGATATTTTGGAGACTCGGGTTTTGGTGAATATAGCAATAAATTAATTTCATATTATTTAAAATTCACTAAAATTAAGACTTTACCGTCTACAAGCTTTCATGGAATTTTAAATAATATATTATTATAAAACTAAGTTAGAGCTCTTTCAGACAAATTTGTAAATATTCCATAATATGGCAGTCATACACTGATAAATTATTTTGCAGTATCTCATATTGTTTCCCATAAGAACAGCATCTGTCCCATAAAGGGTGATAAAGTAGAATTTTCAACAATAAATGATAAATCTGCATCTTTATTGTTTGATGGGCCTAGATAGAGCCATTCACACACTACATTTTTGCTTGACTGAGATTATTTTTAAATATTAAAGAATGTGCTGTAAGTTTCTAGAGGTTAAATCAAGACTAATAACTCATTACTAAATCAGAAGTCCCCCAAAGAGAGTCCCAAAGACTTAAATTTATTTGGTTTTATTATAACTGAGAGCACAGATCTGTTATCAATATTAAAGTAAGTATAGCCGAATTATAATTGGAGATGATGGCAGGCAGAGAATGACATGCAATTCCCAAATATAAGAAATCTCACAATGACTTTGCAAACACAAAATTGAGCATGATTGCTATGAGCACTATGGCTTTCAAAAAACCTGAGAACTAACTATGAGTCAGCAATGCCTGTAGGTAATTAATTATTGGTCTTGAATAAACACAAATAAGAACATAGAATTAAGGGCTGTGCAAAGTGACTCTCCTTATATCCAACACTGATAAAGCATTCAAAAATCTATCATTTGGTCCACTCGTGAACTCCATAGATATTTATCAATTGACAAAGACACCGAGGATAAAAATGGAAATAATATGAATACTAGAAAGAAATGGCAAAGGAGGGCGGTGCCTGTGGCTCAGTGGGTAGGGTGCCGGCCCCATATACCATGGATAGTGGGTTCAAACCTGGCCCCAGCCAAACTGCAACAACAACAACAAAAAGAAATGGTAAAGGGATAATAAAAAATGACTGCGGTTATTTAGTCTGTGTTAAAGGAGGACAATCATAATTTTGAATACATGTAGTGATACTTTATGTACAGGACAGTAGAAATTAAGTGATTTTCACTTATACCAAACCTAGAATATAATGTAATGCTTTTTATTATTAGAAAGACCTCCTTACTAAATAAATATCCTGGGGCCTTTGAGTAAGTATACGGGGAACCATATAACTTATTGTTTCAACAATGCATGCAAAATTCTTTGTTTAATAGGGTAGGTGAGGTTCTTAAAAGAATAGGACGATTTGGTGAACTTCAAATTATTTGTTTCTAGACCATCTTTGAGACAAATGTCACTAATGCCTAATTTTTCCTCATTCCAGTTCAGCTTGTTGAGATCTGGAAGCCCAAATTCACATAAATATATACTACAAAGAAATACTACAGTGCTTCATGAAATGGATGTGGGGGGCACAGGGTTCGGCTTCTGTGCAATCGCCTTGCTGTTTCTTTTGCCTCCTGCCATTTTCAATTCTTGACCTCCATTCTATTTCATGAACACACCACTAAACTTTTTGTGTCTTCTCAGCGTCGGAACGGTCAGTGGTAACCCAACAGTAACAACAAGCATAAAATTGTAGAGAATAATTTTTCTTCCTTTTTACATTCTATTTTCTTCTTAAAAATCAAAGAATCTCTTCCTTCAGTTGTCTCTGTGGACTCTTTAATGATATTCTTTCTAAAAGCCTGGAAAAATCAACTTCCACCTCCAGAAATGTCTTAAACAGCATTTACATCTGACTCGAGGTATGGCACATTTCATTTTGGTCTTCTGTGATAGAGCGGTTGACATGGATGAGATTCTTGAGATCCTGAGATTAAGATGTTCAAGTGAGAATCTTAATCCTATAATATAAAAGGCAGAATCATTTTACATTTGAGATTAGAGTTAATGGTAATGCGTATGTAAACCACCGCTAATTTTGTCAGTGCATTTTCTTTTGCTATTAAACATGGTTCCTTCGAAGAATTTTAACTCTTTCATTTAACGTTGATTTTATCCCTATGAAAACTCTCCATATTTTGAGATCATGCTTCTACTACAATTTTATATATTTCACTCACCAAGGACTTGTTATGATCTTAGAATGGTGTAAAGATTTGGGAATGCATCCACTTGTGCTTAGGAGAAAGTTCGAAATATCCCCTTGCATTTATTTATTTTTCCTTGCTTACCAATACAACTTTATTAGAATAAGATCTTCTTTTAAAATAAATGTTGTTTATTTTCAAAGGCCCCATTACCTTTTGAGTCTATTTTCTTCATTCAGTTTTACTTCTGCGTTCCTTAACACTTCTGATTCGGCTGTCAGATATCTTTGTCAATGACATCCATTTCTATTCCATACATAGTATTCACTGTGTTTAAAAATAAAGGAACAACTTCATGCTTTCAAACCTTCTTCTTGATGAATATGTTAGTGAAATATTTGTAGAGATTAAAAAAACTGCAAAGATCAAATTATGGAACCATTTTACTGCCTTCTTGTACTCCTCCTTCAAATGTTTTACTAAGATAAAACCATCTCTTGATGTTTTCCCCCAAAATGTTTCCATAGAATCTATTGTAAGAGAGAAAATTTAAAAATTTAATTTGTTATAATTCTGAAAACTATCATCAAATTTATTTACTAGTTTTCTTTGATTTAGGTTTAGTTTTCATGATGTAAGAAGCACTCTCTCCATTCTGTCTCCATGAATATTTGTGAATTGGCTGCCGTCAAGGTGCAGTAGTATTACAGGGTACCATCTTCATACCTGTAAGGCTTCCTTCACCATTAAAGCAGTCACTATCTTTAATTTTTTAAGGGGCTTTAATTATTGGTGCTTATTTCATATTTTGATTAATTTTGGTTTTTAATTTTCACTACCTGTCATGCCATGTTTTGTCATGATCCTTCAGTTAGGTGCCATTTTAATTATTATTTCAGGGACTCATGTTCTCATTTGTTGTTACCTCAGTCCTTTCGGCTGTTTTCAGAAGGGCGGATATCAACTTTCAAGGCTAAAGTGTGAAGAACAGATTGCCTTCACACATTGATAATTTTGAAGATTTACAAACAAATTTAAAAATATAATTCCCATTAATGTGTTGAATAAAATTTATTAATAATTAGGTAATATAATCCTTGAAATTTGCATTAGCAAAGCATTAGAAAATATATAGTGTACATAAGTAGGTACTGGTAATATCCACAATCATTTCAATTTACAAAGCATTTGAAGTGAAAATAATGCTAAAAAAAACATTTGCCAAAATTCTCTACTTAGACTATAGCATCATTTTGTCATGAAGTGGTATTGACCCATGGTTTAGGGTGAAGAAACTGTATATATATATATATATATATATATATATATATATATACATACATACACACACACATATATTCTATATATGAATATATACACACATATATATTCTATATATGACTATACATACATACATAATCATATATATAAACTGTATCTATATATACATATATATTCTTGTGTTTAATAATTGTAGATGGGATTATTTTAGCATAGTAAAAACAATTATGATTTTAGAATTAAGAAAACTAGCTGGGTGCCATATCTCAGTGGTTAGTGTGTCAGCCCTGCACACCAGGGGCAATGAGTTCGAAACTCTCCTGGGCCTGATCAACAACAACAGCAACAAAAATATTAGGGTGGTGCCTGTGGCTCAAAGGAGTAGGGTGCCGGCCCCATATGCTGGAGGTGGTGGGTTCAAACCCAGCTCTGGCCAAAAACTGCAAAAAAATAAAAAATAAAAAAAAAGAAAATTGGATTTGAATCTCAGACCATTATCATTACCACACAACTGGCCTGGGAAAAGTTATTTCAATTGCATGTGCTTCAGTTTATATATTTGTAAAATGAGAATCATTAGCTGTAGAGAAATTGAGGGTCTTCCTTAGGAAAAGCAATACAAATGACAAGTATAGACAAGAACAACTCAAATGCATTGAGTGACTTAAATGTACGGCCAAATTGCTTCTGTACTATTGATACTAATTGTATATACTTATATACTTTGCATACTTATACATACTTTTATATATATAGGTGTTCCCCAACTTACAATGGTTCAAGTTAGCAATTTTTACTTTGTGATGTTCTAAAAATTAAATATATGTTCAGTAGAAACTGTACTTTCAGTTACTGTAAAATCTTTCTATTTTTTCACTTTCTGTATAGTACTTAATAAATTACACGAGATATATTTGACACATTGTTATGAAATAGACTTTGTTTTAGATAATTGTTTCCAACTGTAGGCTAATGTAAGTGTTCTGAGCACATTTGAGGCAGGCTGGGCCAAGCCATGATGTTTGGCAGGTCAGGTATATTAAATATATTTTTGACTTAATGTTTTCAACTTAAGATGGGTTTATAGGACATCACCCCAAACTAAGAGAAGGAGCAGCTGTACTTATTTGCTTGTGTCCATACTTACACACTTAACACATGCAGGGGTTTATCACCACACACTTGTTTCCGCAGGCTGTTTCTTCATTGGAGGCAGTTTGCTTGTCATTTCTATTGGAACTGACAGACTATTTCAGGACGAGGTAGACCAGATAGGCTCAGTGACACAGCATGTTGGAGTGAGATTCTACACAAAGCACAACTGCGTGATTTTGCCCTAAAAATATAAAAATTTGATTAATTATATTTCATGTTAGTTCCCTAAAAAAAGAATGAAAAAATCCATTTATAATTTATTTGCTGTATGTTCAAGTATTATTTCTCCCAGGACACCACCTCTATTTTGACTGTGGACCCAGGAAAGATGAGCCTTCCGGTTATAGTTTCACATGTTTGATGATTGAAGGAAGTTTTTTCACAAACTAGATTTTATGCCCATGTATTTCCAATGTAGATGATCCTTTATAGCCCACATGCTTCTGCCTCTGGAGCCAAAGATCATGACCTAGACATTGTATCAGCTACTCTGCATTATTATTCTGAGTAAGTTGGCACAGTGTGGGTGAAGAGTGTTTTTGGAAGCCGTTCCTAGTCCTGGGTGGCCTCTACCCTCTCACATATAAATATATCCCACACACCCAAATGGATGTATTCCCAACTCATCCTCTCCTAGCCATATACGGAGGGTGGTGGATTTGCACTCAGCCCCAGCCAAACTGCAATTAAATAAAAAAGAAAAAATAACTGGGCGTTGTGGTGGGCACCTGTATTCCCAGCTACTCTGGAGGCTGAGGCAATAGAATCATCTAAGCCAGGCGTCCTCAAACTTTTTAAACAGGGGACAATTCACTGTCCCTCAGACCGTTGGAGAGCCGGACTATAGTTTAAAAAGAAAAAAACTGTGACCAAATTCCTATGTGCACTGCACATATCTTATTTTGAAGTAAAAAACAAAACGGGAACAAATACAATTCACACCAACTCATGTGGCCCGCGGGCCATAGTTTGAGGACCCCTGGAAGCCCAAAAGCTGGAGGTTGCTGTGAGGCACTCTACTGAGGGCAAGAAGGTGAGACTCTGTCTCTAACAACAACAAAAAAAGAAGAACAGCAGAGAAATCAAGAAATCAATCAGTTTTTAAAGTGGGAGCACAGGAAAGGATTCGGAATTGGGAGAAAGGCCAGAAGAGAACCTGGAATGAGGTGTGCTGTGAAGTGCGCTGAGAATACAAAGTTTCACAGAGAAAAGAGGTCAGAAGTGACAACTGAATTCCTTCAGGACTTGTCTGCAAAAACAAAGATTCAGAAGCGGAGCAGGTCTATGTGGGACATGATCTGAAAAGTTGATTTTCTATCATTGGTGAAAAGTTCTTAAACTTGAAGCAGCAATAAAATGCTTCCAGAACAGACAAGAAAGAAAGGAAGAAGGAAGGAAGGAAGGAAGGAAGGAAGGAAGGAAGGAAGGAAGGAAGGAAGGAAGGAAGGAAGGAAGGAAAGAAAGAAAGAAAGAAAGAAAGAAAGAAAGAAAGAAAGAAAGAAAGAAAGAAAGAAAGAAAGAAAGAAAGGAAAGAAAGAAAGACAAGGAAGAAAAAGATTTAATCTACCTCATTGTGGGATATCACTATGGTCACCAGAAGACCAAGGAGAGTACTCCTAAAGTGACTGACCATAGTGATATTGAGCAATGAGGTATGTAGCAATTTTTCCAGGATGAATTTGTGAACTTAATTGTCTGAACTTGAATTGAGAACTAATCTGGGGACCCAATAATTGACTTCGAGTTGTTCAAGAGAAAACAGAAATTTAAAGTGATGGAAAAAAAATTATAAAAGAAATAACATAAGAGAATCTTTTATATCTAAAAGTTGAGTTTTCAGTTTCAAAGTACCCTCTGTGTCCTCAGAACAATGAATAAAAAGGTTTCATACAAGGTATATTTTGAAATAGAAGCACATTGGCTTGGTGCCTATAGCTCAGTGACTAAGCCATATACACTGGAGCTGGCGGTTCAAATCTAGCCCAGGCCTGCCAAAACAACAATGATAACCGCAACCAAAAAATTGCCAGGCATTTTGGCAGGTGCCTGTAGTCCCAGCTATTTGGAAGGATGAGGCAAGAGAATTGCCTAAGCCCAAGAGTTTCAGGTTGCTGTGAACTGGGACGCCACTGCACTCTACTGAGGGTGACAAAGTAAGACTCTGTCTCAAAAAAGATAAAAATAAAAAAAGAAACATCCAAACATTGGACTCAGCACCAGTAGCACAGTGATTACAGCGCCAGCCACATCCACCAAGGCTGGCGGGTTCAAATCTGGCCTGGGTCAGCTAAACAATAATGATAACTGCAAAAAAAAAAAAAAAAGCTGGGCATTGTGGTGGGCACCTGGAGTGCCAGCTACTTGGGAGGCTGAGGCAAGAGAATCACTTAAGCCCAAGAATTTGAGGATTCGAGGTTGCTGTGAGCTGTGACGCCATGGCACTTTACCAAGGTGACAAAGTGAGACTCTGTCTCAAAAAAAAAAGAAAAGAGGCTCAGCGCCTGTGGCTCAATGGGCTAAGGCGCCAGCCACATACATCTGAGCTGGTGGGTTCGAATCCAGCTCGGGCCTGCCAAACAACAATGACGGCTGCAACCAAAAAAAAAAAAAATGGCCGGGCGTTGTGGCGGGCACCTGTAGTCCCAGCTACCTGGGAGGCGGAGGCAAGAGACTTGCTTGAGCCCAGGAATTAGAGGTTGCTGTGAGCTGTGATGCTATGGCACTCTAACCAGGGTGACAACTTGAGGCTCTGTCTCAAAAAAAAAAAAAAAAGAAAAAGAAAAATATCCAAACATTGGAGATAAAAAGAGGATCTGTTATAGTTAGAATGCACAAACACACGAACCAAGAGGAAGAGGTAAAAAGGGCCTCATTCGCTACCTCACTAAATAATCCACTGAAGAAATTTTTGTCTCCCTTCCTCATGACCTTGGGTTCATAGATTTTTAAGGCACTAGTGTTCAAGGAAGAAATGCTTCTACCAAGAAAGAGCATTATGATTCAGATGAATTAGAAGCTGAAACTGCCTCCTGGCCATTTTGGGTTCTTTCATCTGCAAAATTAAAGGCAAAAACTAGTCCTTCTAGACACATGGTGATTAACCCAAATCACCAAGGAAAAACTGAGTTGTTGCTATTCAGAGGGGCAAGGATGACCATGTCTAAATCCCAACTAAGGCAACTCTATAAAGACAGCCAACCTGACAAAGATAAGTCCATAATGGACTCAGATCACTTGGGAATTAAGGTTTGGTTTACTAGATAAAGAATTAGACCAAGTCAGGTGCTTACTGGGCTGAGGGTACACAGAATGAGAGGTGGAAGAAGAAAGTTATGACTATTAACTTGGACCTCATGGCCCCTCACAGAAGTGGGGTTCAATAGCAGCTACATTTTATATTATTCACTATTCCCACTCCACCCACTCTTTATATGAAGAGCATTGGTATTAGCTAACGTTTTAAACATCCTGTGATAATATGATAGTGGTTAAGACTACATGTGGCCATTGTGTTTGTGACACTGATTGTCAAATAAGGGATGATATATGAATTTCTTATTGGGCTTGATTTCCCTTTGCTGATTTCCACCCAAAAGAGAGGTCTACTGACTAAGGATAACACAGCAGCACAAGGAATGGGGTTTCCTTGTCAGATAATTGGTACGGTGCAGAAGATCCTTTAGGCTCACTGAAGTAATTAAGAACATACACTACGTAAGAGGCAGAAAGAACATCAATGGCCAATGTCAGCTGGAGAAGCAGAGATGACCAAAATGGATAATATTAAGTAGCAAGATGAATTTCTTCTCTATTCTTCCTGATAGCCCCCAATAGTAGAGGAGTTAGCCTTGAAAAGGAAAGAGGAAGAAATATCCTAGAAGTAGATAATCTCCCCCTGCCCCTGCCAAACCCAATCTTAAGAAGCTTAGAAAGGCAGAATGAGTAAAAAATTGACCATACAGAACAAAAAAAAGAAAGAAAGAAAAAAAAAGATTGACCATGCTCCAATCCCCATTTCAAGTCCCTATGGCTACAAGTCTGGCCAGCAATGGGGGAAGTTTGAAACACCAAAGTTTTAAACTAGGCCAGGCTATACTTTCAATAATTTTAAAAACCAAAAAACTAAAGAATCTGCCTGGGTGGCTTGGAGCCAGCCACATACACTGAAGTTGGTGGGTTCGAGCCCGGCCAGAGCCAGCTAAACAACAATGACAACAGCGGCAAAAAATAGCCAGGCATTGTGGCGGGTGCCTGTAGTCCCAGCTGATTGGGAGGCTGAGGCAAGAGAATCGCTTAAGCCCAAGAGTTGCTATGAGATGTGGTTGCTATGAGATGTGACGCCATGGCACTCTACAGTGAGACTGTCTCAAAAAAAAAAAAAAAAGAATCTGTGGTGGGGTGGGAGGAAGGGGGAGGATAGAATTGGTGTCTCCTTCACTTTACACTTGGGACTAAATGTGGAACCCCCATTTCCTATGCCTAGGTCAGTTTCTTGTGAATTTCCTAGGCCTGAATTCCATGGATGGATTGTGTCCATTCATTGATACACTCATTCACCTTGCCCC